>JAQFYC010001844.1:0-30140 GCA_034694165.1 Tomocerus mixtus | reverse complement strand
GTAATATAGATTAAAATGTGATACCATTTTCACAAACCAATTTGCCTCACGCCCGATTTCTGCACATAGCCTATTTAGCTGTTATATGAATTTCTATGAATACTGAATGGAAGAGAGAAGAGCCGAGAAAGGATACCATTTTGAAAATCTTTAGTAGTTTCCATACAACATATACATATAGTATAGCCATTAAGTATAAGATGTATACATAATATGTACTAGTATTATATTTACTACAAAGATTCTTAAATCCAGCACACAATATGTAAGCACATATATTTTAGAGATACGCATTCGATGTATCTAGCAGATGTTCTAGATGAATTGCCAACTTGACTGCCATGGAAAGTAAAACACGCAAGCTATCAGCATGACTTTTCCGAAGAGAAATACATCGAACTCGCCTCTTTCATGTGAGTAAAAAGTGTGTGATGAGAACGGGAGAAAAAGCTTTACTTACTGTTACCTAACAAACCAGACTTAAGCCACAGAGCGTGAAAGAGAAAAACTTTTGATGAAAGATAAGAAACTAATAGCAAACTACAGAGCATACGCATATCTGCTATCTTATATCGAAGGAAGAGTATAATACATAATAGGTACTAACCAAGACAGCATTACAAGGAAAATGCGATTCGATGTTTTACTCGAGTATCAGGATTATATTCTACATAGTGTTGTACACATCATTCTAATATTGGAAACCTTGCTCACGTACAGCATATGAAGGTAATAGACTGTTTGCAAATTTTTAAAAATATTTCGCTTAAAAATTCCGAAAACGAAGGTCAATTATGAATATCGAAATGAAATTACGTATACATGAAAAGCATCAGATCATGAAATGAGATCATGAAATGTATCAGCTTGCCTTCTTGTCTTATCGTTAGTAGAAGCACTATCCACTTCGCCACATCATTTGTTTAACTGTAGCGTTAGTTTGTACTTTGTACGCCATATTAGTTTGTTGGTAATAAAAAGGTATCTTGCAATACATAGAAAGGTCTTCACTTGAGAAACATTGACTGGATATAGTAGTTTACTATAGAGCAAAAGGCATATGCTATAATTATCTTGTTTCGAAGCAGTTTACTCAACTCCTGTCTTTTTCTTTGACAACATGGATTGTAAAGTAACCACAGAAAGCTTAAGATTAGTACATCACTACTGCAAACATAGAATAGATATACTTTTATGTATTAGAGGTGGTTCGTTGTTGCGAAGTGAGCTATATAGTATTTTGTAGTAGGTACCTAGGAGTAGTCTATTAGCTAGACTGGAATTATTCTCGCTGTTTGGAGTGAGGAGAAAGACGAAGTGCGAGAAAGGAAGGGAAAGCAAGTGTAAAGTAAGCAGAGAAAGAGAATGGAAATAAAATGAGGAGAAAATAAATGAAGTGGGATGAGATTTTGTGAAGAGCCGTAGAATAAGAGTACATTTAAGTATAAGTAGAGCTACTAGAAAGAAGTACAATAGTAGCGAGAAAGACAGAGGAGAGCACAACAGGGAGAAACAATAAAATTAAATGAGCAAACCTCTTCCGGGCTGATTGCGGGTTTAGAGCTTTGCCCCTGCCCCATGGTGCTCCTCTATGAAGTCAACTTGAGTCCTGATACGATTATTACAATGATGATGACTTTTTTAAATGTAATCTTTTCCCCCTGGATTAGTCTTCTTCCTCTTCTGTCTTCACTTCACTCGACTTGACTGACTTGCTTTTGACATTGACTTAAGGTTCACGTTCCTTCAAGCTTAACGTGCATTTCACACCACACTACCTATGTTTGTACATACTCCTGATAATATGTACAGATATGTTATGTGTGTCCTTCCGTCTCTGTTTTTCTTTCCCTTTCCTACTTTCTTTCTTTCTTTACTTACTTATTTAGTTCTCACTTCCATGTACACTCAGGACCAGGGCTTCCTATCTCTTGGACAAATGCAAAGTCCTGAGAAAACAAAACTTTCAGTTCAGTGACGCTGACGCTCAGCCGCTTAGCTCTTCTGGTTTTTATATGGGAGAATTGTCAGCGTAATGGTAAATTTAAGTCGACGTGTCAACTACTGCACACCTCAAGACGTATAATAAATAATTGCTTGGAATTGATAGTAGGGTATTAGAAATATCCCCGCATTTAATCAACTCGCCAATCCACACTCGGATTTCGGATTCGTGAGCTGTCTCTTGTTTTCTGGCTAAAGTCCGTCTGACTCCTAGACTTTTACATCAATTCTTAAACAATCTAAGGAGTAGAAGTGAAAAGTCAAGAAACTGCAAAAAATACAGACGCACAACAGGAAAATTCCACATATGTACATACATATTATCTCACTAAAGTCTACCCATTGGCTAAATTCTAAGCTGTAGTCACGTACTCAAACATCCGACTCAGTTACTATAGTAAACAAGTCACAAGTACAATACACCAAGATAAATGAAAGGAACGATTTGACAATTTACGTAGCTGCTCTATTATCTGTACATACGAGAGTGGAGTCCCACAGAGATTTTGATATTGAAGCACAACTAAATCCACTTAAGTGTTGCACAAATATAACCACATAATTGAAATCCGTATATGGCCACTTCAAAATATATTCAAATTGAGAAAAAGGATAGCCAAAACCGTCCTTAATTTATTTAGTTTGGTATTCCTCTTTCAATTTTCTGGGAAAGACTAAATACATCAAACGATTCGCATTGAAGACTTTAGAACATGGCATAAAAGTATCTAAATTCGCACAAATGAAAAAACTTGTCTAATGCGAATCATGTTTTCCAAACGTCCATTTAATCTTTTCATTTATATTTCAAGAGGTACAACGAATTCTAATACATTTACTTATGTGTTAATAATTACTTACTATCAGCAAATCCAAGAAGTCATTCAACTATTGCACAATCATCTACTCGTCTCTAGAAATTTCCTCAGTATTGAAATATAACAATGTTTACACAAATCTTGCAACAAATAGCCATACTTCTAGAATTCTATGATGTATTAGAATTAGTAGCAGTAGGAAGCATATCAATGGAGACAGCAGAGCTAGGGCTATTTCAATGATTAGCTCATAAAACCTCATTATGACTCAATACAGATATTTACCTATACAGATAAAACTATGGTATCCTCAAAAACTTTCAGAATGGTCAAACAGGCGTCTTGTATTAAAATAGGAAACGTAACGATTTCTTTTTATAAAGAACTTTATGAGTTTCGTGTACTGACAAACTGAAATAATTGTAAACAGGAAAATCAAACGACAAATAAATGATTTTACTCCTGATATTAGAATTTAGAAGTAGAGAATTCAACTTATAACTAACTGGGTCGTAATATGAATACACAATAAATTCCAGCTATATAGTAAAACATAGCTACGTAAGTGTGTGTACAAGTACTTTATCTATTTAATAGTATTTGTTGAGACGGGTACTCTGATAGTAATTACATCATTCAAAAAGTAAGAAAATTATACTTCCTTATTGCAAAATGATATGAACAAATATTTATTTTGGCAAGAATACTGGAGTTTTTTATTACAAGGTGGTTTTATAGTGCCTGTCGGTGTACTTACCAAGATATCCAGAATGATATGGCTCAAGCCATACATCAAGGAATCAAAGTCTCTCCAGCAATCCCTTACTTTGTAGTTTATTTCCACCTTGTGCTAGTCAGCCTGCTACTAATTATGTTTAACGGATAAACCTTATAATAAAACTTCAATTATTTATGCGGAGAGAAAAAAATTTCCTTGAACTTGACTGATGAAATAATTTAAATGGACAGACAAGTTCAATTGTCTATTCCGCAGGGTAAAGGGCAATTGAATTGCATTGCAATGACGTATTAAATAATTTTAATGGATTCCATTGTGATCGCTATCTTTACCATGTGCTATATATATATATATGAATTGCATACCAATTTTTTTTTATGTATTGGCATTCTTAATAGCTGTAAATGTTATCTATACATACTCGAGAAGAGAACGACCATCCCAGACTGATGGGAGACAACTAACGGCATAAAATTATGCGTTATCTTTCCAGGACTCGTGGGAATTAAAGACAAACTTTTTGATTTTACGATTGTGGCTAAAATACGTTACAATAAGATAATTTTTATATAGATAATATTATGCGCAGCCATTAGTATTGAGATGTATTGTTTAACTTGGCGGTTGGAAAAAGAAAAACGAAAGCAATAAAACTTAACCGTTAATATTGCTTTATAAAAATGTTTATACAACAAAAGACGACAGCTCATAAATGATGTGATGATACTGCACTATAAACAATTACGACCTTAATAAACCCACTATGCAAGGTGTGACATTGGCGAAACATTTGCGCTTCCTGTTTGGCTAGACTGCGTCATCCTTATGGTACAGAACTAGTTAGAGCTAAGTTAGGACCGATATACTTTTTAAAAAATGGATCCGTACCAAATTGCAAAATTTTAAATTGCAATAGATTTTAAAATCTTTTTTTCTCAAGCAAAGTTGGTTAAAGAAAAATGGGGTTGAATACTTCATGTTCAGTTAAAACGAGAAAAGCTGATTTTGAGATAAGCCTACATGTTTCATTTTAGTGTTTTGATGTTTCCAGCTTTATCAAAGGTATTTACGTAAAATGCACCAAAATTTGAGAACAAAAGAGAAAGAAACCATTAGTTGTCAATCGCTTCGTTATTTCACATTATATAGTCGCATTTTTTATGCAACGCTCACTCAAAGTCATTATAATGGTTCATTCTTTCGTCTAGATCCGCCTGTTACATAACCCAGTAGCCAAAATGATGTAACCTGACACTTTGCAACTCGAAATTACATGTTAAATAACATTAAATTATGTAAGTAGGTAATGAGTATTCGTGACATTTATTTAGTGTTACACAACGCAACTATCTACTACGTTCTAAACAAAAATGTTACATATTAAGAATTTATCAGTTAGTTTATTATGTAACACTGGTATACTGTAGTAATACTATATGCTTACTGGCATAACTTCAATCAAAAATAAGGGATAGAGAAAACTCTTACTTTATTGCATCCTTATGTAAAACATATAAGTAATAAGAAACCATTGAAACCTGACGACCAGGAGAATGATTACTAAGCAACTAAGGAGTCGCTCCGAGCAGAAGTATTGTATAAGTTTGTGAATGGGACCATTTTCGAATTATATTTATGCAATGCAATGGTTTCTGAGATATTCATATCAGGCACAGACACTATAACCGCTAAAGAAACATAATGGCACTATAATTACCGTGCCAACAAAGCATATATTTAATAAGTTAGATAGCTTAATATTTAAAAGTATTACATAATCCGAATTTCATAACAATTCAGTAAATGTAATGTATACTCCTATATGTCTCCTTGAGTTTTTCCCTAGTTATTCAACTATTATCGTGTGCGCAATTGATGCTCTATATTTAGCATGTTATTTACCAAGAAAATATCAACTATTTAATTATTAATTTCATGGTAATACTTATTACCGATCAAAAAAGAGGAAACTAGAACGCTTAACCATTAGCAAAGGTACTTATTGGAAATTAGGTAAGCATGAATTAATTAACAATACAATTTACATCGGATTACGTTTGATTAAATAGGCAGCAGCAAAAATATCCTAATGTATTGCTAATTATATATTGAGAGTATTTGCTAATCAGAAGAATACTCACGGTGTATCTTGCCTACCACTTACCATTGTTATAGATAAATACTTACAAGTATTTATACAGAAGTGTATTAATATTCAATTACTATTTCAGTAGTTGAATAACATGGCTGGAAAAATTATTTGCTCTACGGGTGTATACACGGGCTAAAATAAATGCACGCATGCATGGGCGACCTTTTGTGACCTCGAATAATTGAAGAATGTAAGCGAGAACGGATTATTTCAAGGATTAGGGGTATTAACAAAGATAAATAGGAAAGAAACGAACTTTAATCAGTCGAGGCATATTCCCAGCATGAATGTAACACGGCGGAACCAGATCCTCAATCCGAGTCGAGGCAGACAAAGACATTTCGTTTTCATCAGCGGAAGAGTAGCACGTCGTAAGCAAGGAAACTGCCCTTCCAACTCCAGAAGATTTCTTGCTCACCGTTTCTTCTGGGGGTAAGTTGAGATTTGGATATTCCTCAAAACCTCCGCAACCGCCATCTCCAGCGGAATAGCCAGATCTGGCAAGTCCAGGACTTTCACTTAGAAGGGGCGCTAGCGAAGATTCCTAAACCAAATGACAAACTTGTAAATTCCTGAACACCTTTCTCTTTCTCTTTCTCTTACTGCTTTCTCTCACTTTCCCTTTATTTCCTAATTTTGTAAAGGATACCATTATCGAATGCAGTAGGTACACAAGATTTTATTATTTTTAAATTTTTAAATGGAAACAGATTAATATTTCTTCTCCTTTACAAATAATACGAAAAATATCCCACAAAGATTTTCATGTTATATCCGTACTGAGATCAAAAACAGTTACTGGCCCATTTACTTATTTATATGATAAGATTTGTAGTACAAATACGAACAGATGAATAATGGCCTTTCAACATTGATTTAGAAACCACTAGTTCTTAAACTTTGTCAGTTGTGAAACAATTTTACACGCTTCAGGCACTGTAGAAAATAAACTTTTTCCATTTTACAATACTATATTACCTTCTAGACTTTGTCTGATCATCGTAGAAAATAGTTACAAGTAAACAATCATTATGAAGAATAAAGAAAATATACAGTGAAACATACTTTGTCATCCTCATTAGTGCGTGTAGCAGAAGATCGGTCGGCATTCAGGTTAGGCGTTAAAGGCGAAGATGTAACACATGGCACCGTGTTAACTCGTGGGGGGCGAGAACGTGGCCAGCATTCTTCAAGTCGGAGCTGAATCCCAGCCAAAACTGCTGCTTCTTCTTTACTACAAGGCAAACTTCCTCCGACTACTAAACGCTGCATCTGTATAATCACAAACAAAAGCTCTCGTGAGACCTTAACAAGGATTTAGACGCATTAGCATGTACTTTATACCATTTACACATTATTAGTCAAATTAGATAAACATCAAAGCTTTAATCTCCAGATTTACCTCTTCTACCTTCTACCTTTTATGTAAAGTGTCTAGCAGTTGTATAAGTCATCTAAGTGCCTACCTTAGTATATTAGTAACAAAATTGTAAATGTTTCGGGAAATACAATCTTATACCTAAATACATGTTTAATGTGCTTAGTAGTTTAAGTACTTTTAATTTACAATTGCAGAGCAATGGGATTTTATTTTACAAACTGTATAATCTATTTTCTGGAGAATATACATCTTTGTAATAAATATTCCCTTTCCCTACTGACATTATACATTTTTTAAAGACAATGTAGGTACGGTACGAGGCCTAAAGTATACCACCTGTACAAGTGAGGTAGGTGTCTACTAGAATAATGGGGTTCAAGTACGTTAGACTTTTTTTTGTAAGACAAAAAAGAGTAATGGTATCACTTCAGCCTCTACATTGTTTATGACACTTTGTACAGGAGGAAATTATTCATAAAGAATTTTACGTGCATCATGAATACATTCATTGTTTCCTTTGAAGGGACTTTTTTATGAAAAAATAGTTGTGAGTGATTTTGTGGAGAAGATGATTATGATAATACGGAGTGTTAGTGTTAGATAGTGATTTACATGACACAAAACTAATATTATAGTGTATCTAGAGACAAGATACAACCTGTAACTCTACATCGTGTATATTGGCTGGAGTCACTGGAGTCTAGTCTAGCCTACTGGTCTGCCCTGTCGAGGGTGACTGGAGACAGATGAAATATGTTATTTTAGCAAATATGTCGAAAGGTTAGAAAAAGTTGTTTGCTTACTTCCCAGTACTCTTTCTCAATGGCTTCTAGAGACTCGAGTTCGTTCAAATCTTCTTCCGATACCTAAAAAGAAAGCATAATATAATTTGTGGAGAAGGATGTAGTAGATATCACAGGTAAAGACTGCAGAGAACACTTGACTAGATTATACTTACACTTTCATTGTCATCATAAATTCAAAATTGAGAATTTCCCAATAAATGAGCTTTCTATTTTATTTTGATAAATAGATGTGATTTTCATTCTATAGCATTGAGTGGCTTGGCTTACCTTGGCATTGTAGTGTATATTACAGAGTACACAACACTATTGCAATACAATAGTTAGTAGTTGCCACTATCCCTGTTATCATTTGCTCTTTTCTTTTTTAGCTATATGTACTAGAACTAGTAGAGAAAATATTTATTCGGTTTAGAAAAATCGAAAAGTCAATAGTAGCGAGCTAGTGAAAGAAAAGAAGTCGGGAAATGGTTACAAAAAGGATATCTGGCTGGAGAGGGAACAAGAGTCGTTCAGTCACCAAGGGTGATATTAGATTTGAGGCGGAATGTGATAGAATAATAAAAGAAAAAGTGGAGGTAGAAGTAGAGTAGTGAAAGCTGATCAATCTTCAGAGAAAGTGTTTTGTGCTCCAGTCTGACACTGACATTCCGAGGAGGGGGAACCCAAAAAGATTCGAAGCTCAGAGACTTCTTTCCATTTTCTTTTTCGCTCTTTACTTTATTGACTCACTCAAGCAGTCAGTCAAGTCAGGCAGTACAGTCCAGTCTGAAACACCCTGTGTCATGACCCCTCACAAAAACCAGATATAAGGTATTGTCGAAAAAGTAAATATTGAAATGTTTTTATATCGTTCGTTTTTTACACTCGTTCCCGGTTTCTAGAGTCCGTAATAGGTAATATTAAATCATTTAGCATTTCAGCTAATCGAAATTGTCCTAACTTACAGTTTTCTGAGAATGACTACGATGATAATACAAAAATGTGTGGCGAATAATTTTAAACTAATTCCCAATTTTGGTTTTTCTAAGGGGTCATAAAATGTTTATGGAGTTTACATGCACTGAGCCAAGTCAAGCCAAGCCTGATCTCTTTCTATTATTGCTACTATATAAGATCTCATACGTATACTATTATTTTCTTCTATACTATTCCTCTGCAATATTTTAACGAGAACTGACAATGGAAAACAGATCAACACTCATTCAAGAGCCGACAATCTTACCAATGATGGACACAACATTCTGATATGGTCAGCCCATCGTAAATACGGCGGTCCGCATGATGACACTCGGGCTACAAAATCCTTCAGCTCCCGTATTACGCTATTCTTGCCATGAGGTCTACAAGTTGTGATCCAATCCTGTAGACAAACAACCAGACATGCTTTTCAGATCATTCTTTTCACGACAACTATTACACGACATGACCATACTTACTAGTTGTACATATTATCCTATACATATAGCAAACAAAACACAAACCGAACCATGACAGTGAACTTATGTATTGTATGTACCTTATATCTGTACTAATACATTCTTATTCTCACTACCATCACAATCATATAGAATACCATAAGCTAACACAAGAAGGGTATTGTATTACAAAGAATTATTATAAAATGAAATGAAGGATGAGTATTTTTACTCTTTCTTTGGTAATGCTTATAGAACTAGTAACAGTGGGTACATATTATATACTACTATAATAATATAACAAACAAGCTTTAGTTAGTAATAGTACTCTGTCAACTTTGGTAACAAGGTGTTGTCAAAATATTATTTTAGCACATCCTCCAACATGAAACTAGGTCGGCATACAAAAACGTTTTCAATTCCAAATTACTATTGCTAGAGCTATTGCATTAAAATATATTGTGGTACTGTGTGCAGAGTTTAATGTTTCCTAACAATATTCCACAAGCGAGGCGAATGAAAAAGGTTTAGAACTTTCTCCACTCCGGAGAAAGTACAAACAGGGATTCGTAGAAAGTATGTGGACATGCATTGACAGAACATCTTTTGGTTTCCGGTGCTCATATTTTATAGACATTTGAAATGTCGTTGACAGTGTAGATGAAGTACCATTATTGTATAGATAGCGTATTTACTTGTAGAACTTCATAGCAACTTATTTTTAGAAAAACATGTGTAATCATTTTATCCCATACATTAAAGCTAGGAAATATAATTCTGTGTAAGTAAATGTTAATGTACCGACTAGGAATATATTTTTTTAATTATTTAGTTAAAATGTAGAAAACAAAAAACAAATCTACTTAGAAATGAGCCGTGAAAATTCTTTATTTTATTCTACTCATGGGGAAGAGTGATAACTGTTTAAATTATAGATGCATACCTCAACAAATAGAAGGACAGCGCGGTGAATGATTGGCATATCGGAGATGAAGATGCTGTCATGTCTTTTAGTCATAGAACTAGCAGGAGATACGGAACTGCGCCGACTTGTATCAAGACGGTCTTGGACACTTCCAGCGTTTGAGGAATTGAGTTTATCGTCAAAAGGACTGCATCCCCTTGAGTTGACTTTGGGGGAGTGCGGCGTGAGGTAGCCGGGAGAGGGCGGCGGAGCAGGCAACGGGGTGGGCAAATTCAGTGGAAAAACTCGACTAGGACTCGACGGACTAAGCAGGTGCGTAGCTGGTGGCAAAGGCAACGTGGGCGATGTCTGTGATGGTGGGGATGTGCTCATTCCAGGGAGGATGAGTGGCAACGGAGCGTCAAGAGTGACTTTTGGCACAGATCTAGAACGAGGTCTTGGCGAGGCAGGAGGGATGGCGGGAGGAGATGGAGGCTCTATCGACGTGTCCAGAAAGTCTGGAAGGTTCTGAAGACGTCGTTGGAAAGCTAGAATCTCATCTTCAGGTGTGTCTTTGGGAGAGGTGGCTTCTGTTGATACATCAAGAGAACGGTTTCGACTCAGCTGTCGCGATTTTCGGTGATGCAGACTTCCAAATCGAAAACTCTGAAAACAATGTCAAAATGTCAAATGAGCTTTAATTATTATAGTAATTAGTCATTATATTGAGGCCAACATATTAAACACGATTACTAGTACTGCTAATTTTATATTACAATTTCATCGCAAACATATTTGTATTGCATAATGTAGACGGGAGTATACAAATACGTACTGCTGGCATTAGTAAAGATTTTGAGACATGGGCCAATAAAATAAGTTTATGAAAATTGGGGGCGGAGCATTCTTCGTGGTATTCAATGCTTAGGTGCTAATCGCCAGTTAATTTATTTTTCATACTTGTTTGGCTAGGAAGGAAGGGGATCCAGACGGCGTGTTGTTCTGACTGTTAGGACCGCTTCCACCTTCTCTTAAACTTTCTCGAGAGGCTGCTGCTCTGAGCGCAGCCAGCGGAAGAAGTCCAAAAATAGAGCTTTCTCGTGGTTTGGAGCTGATCTCAGCAGTAAGTCTTTGAGTTTCTTCCCCTTTGTCCACACTTGCCTCTTGACTTGAGGATCGCCACTTGGAGAAAATCCCACGAATTGTACTGCTCTTCTTTGTGGGGGATGCAGGAGCTGCCTCCACTGGAGAACCGTTCTCCTCCATTTCATGGAGAACGAGACTTTCTTCTCCCTCGGCTAAATTGGAACCGGCGCCACAGTCCACAGTCAAGCTCACCTACGTAATAAATATGTACACATTTAGTTTGTATTATATTATAAAATACTTTGTGAAAGCACGGGATATGTATTTTTGACATTTCTTTGAATATTATATTACAGATGAAGTAGTAAACATGTAGTAGTATTTGTATGTATAGCAAAAGCAAAATGTGGTTTCATATTCATACATAATAATGTACATAAATATATTACTTAATAGTATTCGCATTTATATTGTCCTGGGTAGCAAAATGTAAAAGGAAACGAGAGTTGAGAAACCAAAGGAACGGCAACCAACTAGTTCTTTGAAATGTTGTCAAAGGATTTCTCTGAACACAAACATGCATAGGAAATATATCGAGTCAGTGTGACCAGACCAGACTGAATGAAAATCTCTAATAAATACCAACTTTGCGTAGTAACATTTGCAAGGGGAAAAAATAAAATCATAGTGAAAGTTGGAAGGACAGTCTTGAGCTTCAGAGAAAATCAATGCTTTTCATATTTCATTGTCCACAAAATAAGAATGTGGCTAAAAGATATTTATCTTCACAAGGAAAGGAGGTACTTGTGTATTTGATTCTTTGTATAAGTACATAGCTCTCTTTGTTGCACAAGTCTGTTTAGCTCACTCGGAGTGTGCACACGTAAAACATACAAAAGGACAGCTTTGAAATTACATTTTAAGAACTCCCAGATCTACTTACATATATAATATGTGTAGTTAAATGTCAGTAAAGCCAAATATGTCATGCGCCATAAACCATAAGGAGAACATTAAAAATGATTTAAAAAATTAAGTACTTGTCGTCTTCGGCGGAGAGGCATTGATTCATCAGTACTTGAGGCTCTGCTCCGGGATGTTCTAGAGCATTCGGATAGCATGGAAAATACGGAATGGCCTGAATGACCAGAATAAGCGGAAGCAAATGAGGCACGAGAGGCACAACTTTTCCATCTTCTCAAAGCCAAGCCTGTGCTCAGGAGTCGATGGAGAAGCAATCTCAATAAAATGGTCGGATGGACAATAGCCGAGTAGCACGTTTGGAATATTCTCACAAATGCTGGATCCAACTCCGGTCCCCCCACACTGTCCCGCCGACCTGCTACAGACCACAATACAAACAAACACTACATTTAGATTTCATCAAAGACGTTTCTAATTTTTAAATACTGCTATTGTGCCTTGAGTGCTTTGCTTTGCTGCAGGCAAATGCATTAACAAAACATACTTATTTTCAATACTTTTGTTTCCCAGAATACATTACAACTGTTACTGCGGTCAAACTGCCCAAAACAGTCAAAATGGTAAATTCATACGGTTCCTTTACGTAAATGGTAACGGCACAAACAACATCAAATGGCACCAGACATTCTGACAGGTAACACAATCGTCCAATTATAGCAATCAAGTTATTGACCCCGAACAACATTTCAAATGACCGTTCCATTCATATTTTAAAAATTGATATTGCAACGCAATTGATTAACTGTGAGAAAACTGGATACGCTATGATATAAGTCTTGTCTTCCGTATGAATCTCCATATTCTCATGCTTATGCAGAGAACACACTCACTACCAGCCAATGGAATCATTTGGTTTGTAGGAGGCGAGACGTATATGTAGGCAATTATACATAAATGTTTTATTGAAAAATTCAGTATACAGCAGTACATTGGGTTCCAGTATTTGATGACTCACTTTCGGCCGAATGTCTCCTGAAATGGAGAGCAGGCGAAAAGCAATTCCGACTAGGACTTTGGTTCAGCCAACTAGTTGATGAAGGCTCGCGCAAGTAAGGAGATCCAGGGGCGACACTCACCTGAAATTCAATAAAAAATGCAATCAATTCACAGCAAAAATATCAATTCAATCAAAACGCTCCCCTGCGAGAAAACAATTATAAAAAATGTGTTGTGTATTAAAGTTATCAATTCTAAGTATTTTAGTTGCATTCCTCCCGCTTTTAATATTTTGTGCATTTATTTATTTTTCTACCATGTTTTATTCTGATAAAATGTGAAAATCCCACTATTTCTCTATGCTAATAGAGATAATAATAAGATATTTTAACTGTTCATATCTATACATAGAGTTAAAAGAAATAATTCACAATTTTAGTTATTAATATAAATATTGAACGTAATGCAACAAATGTATACTCTAATTTAAATGTACCTTTGGGGATAACTATTCATGTGCATACATGTTAAATTACAGTTTTTGCATAATATGGCCATATTATGTATACTACGGATTACATCCATGACGTTTGCTTAGTTTAGAATTTATTTGTTGTAGTTACATATGCTCAAGAACTGGCCAATAGCAGATAACTCATGAGAGTAGTTTGATGAAAAGAGCAATACAAAATCGAACCAATGCCTCAAGGGGCCACTCTTTAACCATCAGACGCAGAAAAGAACTAGTTTTCGTATGATAGATACCATTCTGTAGTGCATTTTCTGGAAACATCATAGATTTATTGTACTGTATGCGTGTATCTGGATTGCTTCCTGATCCTGAGTGAGTCATTACTTTACACTTCACTGCACACAATTTCTCATTTTTTACCAAATCGCCTTTCCTACTTATATTCTAGTGTGCAGAACTAAGTAAGTAACATTCACCATAAACAAATTTCTGCACTATGTGTATATTATTCCATTAATGTACATGAATGGTTTAAAATCATTTTTCATCAAATTTTCTCATGTAAATTTTAAAATATTTGCGTATTCTTAAATGTCAATTAATATTTCTTTGGGCAATTTTTTGAAGATATATTATACCAGTTGTAGTATGTATATCTCTATGTGTGCAGCTTATGATAAAAGTGCATTGGTAATAAGATGGCATATTGAATATCATAAAGAGTGGTAATAAATATACAGGATGTAACAATTCCTTGAAATAAATTTCCAGTATGTATTTAAATAGATACTCTACGTTTTTTAGTAAGTTTTTCCATGGGAAATAGCTTCCGGGGTGAGTATAGAAAATCACAATTTACTATAAATTCAGGGAAATCTCCTGTTGCGTAAATATGGAATCACTAAATTGGAATGCAAAGTAAGTTCAAAGTTACATAAGCCAGGCTTTTATATGGACTCAAATTCACTCTCCAACAATTTTTCTGCACATAAATAGTTGCATATTGATCTTGTAAACCATTTCAATATTGTAGTTAATAATAATGTGTAAGTAATTCGGTACTGTACTTATGTGCACTTAAATTTCCAATTCGTAAAGAGAAATAGAATTTTAAGTGTATTTAGAAAAAAAGGTATAGAATGCATTTTCATGCAGTGGATTGGATGCATGGCTGGACATTAAAGTAGTACAGTGCAGCTACTGTAGCATAGTGTGTGCAGTAGATATAATATGTACTAGTTGTAGTTACGTAAAATAATGTTAGCTGAATAAAATTGATAAATTTCCTTGGAATCAGAGAATCAAAGAGTGAGGTTGTTAGATAGTGTAGTACATGGAGGTGGTTGAATGATTCGAAAGGAAGTGAGTTAGTTTGTTTGGGAAAAATCGAAAGTTACTAACCTCCAGCGATTTAAGCACTCGGATGAGAGTGGATTCGACAGACATAGCAATGATAGGTGGTAAGCCTCCACCCCCAGAATGAGGGTGACCCAAAACAGGCGGTGGAGTTGAGCAAGTCCATGTGATAAATAAATCTTCATTGCCGAGTGTACCGCTGGTAATAGTTGACTCGTCTGTCAAGATAGCAAACACAAATCTAATCAGAAACAATCCTTTACATTTGATGTTACATTTTCATGATGTACATAGAAAAATACATGTTTTTTCTACTTATATAGTAAAAGAGTATACTCACTATCACTATTTATATACTGATACACTAATACATGCATTCTTACATCAAAACATAAACATGTAGCACAAATAATAATACGTACAGGGTGTTTATTAATAGTATATGGAATATATTGAAACGATTACCAACTTTCTCTTGTCATATTGTAGAATGTAAAAATTTCTAAAATTATGGTTGCAATTTTGCTACCTGTGTAGCATTGTAAGGTGTTTGAAATTAGCATTGTTGGTACTTAGCAAAAGAAAGTAATTGTATATGTACACCACCAGGAAATTTAAAATAGATGCGAATCACATTTAGTTGTCACCCTGTACGAACTAGTAGATCAAGTATAGTTATTATATTATGTACGCTGAAAGTCTATTTGATTTTTGGTTGAGTATTGTGATGCAATGTTGAATCCACTGAACCATTCAAGCGCTTCATCCACAAAGCAAAGTCTTGATAAAACACTACTATTTTATTTTGTCAACCAATGGAATTCTCTTTAGTATACTTACTAGAGTATAGTATATTAAGTTTGCGTCTATTTGTTTGAGATATCCATATATATCTGTCCATAGGCTTTAACAAAAACATGAGTCAATAAAATCATGTACTATAATGTAAATAAGATAGTACGTAGTAACTAGTAGTATGGGACGAAAAGCAAACAAACAACTTACCTGTACTATACTATTTGTAAATATACATACTTACTACAGATAATATAGTATATGCCCAACTACAAATCAGAATATTAGAACTAGCGCAAAGGGAGAAAGTGTTTTCTAGTATGCAGTGACTAAGTAGTAAATAGAAGAGTTGGAGTTGATAAGCAAGTGAGTAAACATGAATCGGGAGAAAAACACAGCAGCAGCAACCATCCAGATCAGAAGGAGCATATACTGTATGGAAAGTATTGATACACAAAGAGAAGTGAATTGAGAATATGACAAACCTGCCGTGATGAGATCAAAGACACTGACTCGGAGTGCAGATCTGTGATGGAGACCCAAATAGACGAGAAGTCGAGCAGCATGGTGTTTTACGTAACGAGCAAACAATGTCGTATGATTCGTATAGAAAAACTCGTCCGCAGGTAACAACAAAGGTGGCAGAGCATCGGCTACCCCCGAATCTAGCAGCGGCTTGTGATGAGCAGGATCTAAGGCAAGCGTCGCCAAGATTTGCAGAACCAGGCAAAGCAATTGCTAAACAAAGTAACAATAAGCATTAGCGACGACCATTTTTCATTTTAAAATGCTGCATTATTATGTTTACTTTTTTATACCCCTTAAGGTAAACTTTCCTTACTACTTTAGTTTTCTTCCTTAAATCAAAAATAACCACGATTTGAAAATTTTGCCGTTCCTACATATTCATCTTTCGTCAATCCGAAACCCTTTTAGAAATATAAAACTGCGTACGTATTGTAACACAATTTCAAAATGAAAATGGTACTTGAAGCTTATAATACAAAATGCATTACAGCCATGACTATTTTTGCTAGTACAAGTTTTTAAGAACAAAGTTTGACTAAAGGAAAAACATGTTTATACAAAATGTACTTAATTAATGCCCTTTTAAAAATTGCAGAATTAATTTTCATAAAATATAGTTTGGGAAGTAACATTGTATTGCAAGGTGGAAGATTGTAGTAGACAAGCATAAATAATAGTTCTTTGACTTCATTATATTTCTTTGCAAGAAACTAATTGAAAACTCATTCCATCTGTAAAACAATGCGAATATTATTTATTACTTCCATTCCAGCTAACAGGAAGAAAAGTAGTTTTGTGAATGAATGATTGCTATGTATTGCTATAGTTAAAGTTAAACTTTATTGCTCCTTTTTAATAAGCAAACTCCCGGAATCTGTTCCAGGTAGTATTTGTTTGTTTAAAACAGGGAAAGCTTTTCAGTATCCATCTGTGTACAATAATGGAAGATCAGTGCAGCTATATTAAATAAATATTTGCTATCAAATATGATGCACTCCATACGCTAGTCACCTTTTATTTGTATCGATGCAAATATATTACTAAGCCCCAGCACCATATTGCCTACTTTCCCATATCCTGTACCTGAGTAATGTGCTATAAAATAATATCCGTAAGCTTCAGACTAGTTCAGAGTTCATACCAGACCTTTCCATGAACCATTCATGATCTAAATGCAAAACTATAAAGTTTATGATACTGATAATATAATAATATTACTTGTGCGCAGTTGTTTAACTATCTATTGTCGTCCTGCTAAACTTCTAATACAATTTAAACAAAGTTTCGATGAAAGAAGTGCAGTAGGATACCACATTTCTTTATTCCAGCATTTTCAATATTGATCCTTACAAAATACTTTTCTCCAATCACTGTCTTTAGTGAGTTCAATGATCTATATTCTTTGGGCTAAGAATTAAGCAGTGTCCTGGCTTAACTACCGCACAAAATAGCAGTCTGATCGATTGTGTTGCATTAATAATCATATTAATTGCTAAATCTAGTTCAGTTCTATGTAGGTAGATAGTTTGCTTTAATTGTACTGCAATGTATTAATAGTACATTGCAAAATTGCAGATATCTAACTATTTCAAGACTATTGATATTCGGCATGTGTGCAATTTGCGAGTTAAACATTTTTTGTTTTAATTATAAGGTGATAGTATACATAGTATGGAGAAAACTGCCCGTTTTATTTCCTTTGTTTATTTTGGATTGAATAATGCATAAGGCATTTAATTTTTAACTTTTTACATAGCAATGCTATGGTAAGCTATTATAGTCAATGAATAAACTCTAGTTTTAAGTTAGCTATTACTATGAAAATTCCATGATAGTTTCTGTCATTAGTAGAAGAAAGAGATAAAAAAGAAGAAGAAAGTCATAGGAACTGAATGCAATACTCTGCCAAGATAGGTAGTATCTAATGCAGTTTGTATGGATAGCCCTCTAGGGTCTCTGAAGACCATTTACAAGGAATTGCATCGTTTAGGCTCCCTAATTAACAATTACATATGCATAGAGAATCCCCTTCGCTGCATTGATTACAACAGAAGTAAACAATAATGTTTATGGGATTGAAGTCAGTTGGAAGCTCATAGAAAGATATCTGTATACACAACGCAGTAACAATTGAAGATAAAAAATGAACAACTAAAACCATTATTGGCGGACTAATGTCCCCAAATTTTCATTGTGGGGACAATGCAATAATCCTAAGATACTAAATGGATTAAGAAGATGATAATGGGGCTTTTACTGGATCGTGCGTTGCATCCAAGGCGGCTATGAAAATTCGTAGTGGCGCTTCACACACTAAAGACTTTTGGACGGCCGGAGAATGAACAAGGAAGACCAAGAGCCTGGCACTCAACAACTGCAAACAATGGGCGCTGCAATTTCGCCTCCTGTAAAACAAAATAAATCAAATATGAGGCCTTATCATTCTTCCGCATAGAAATCATACTTTTTTATTAAATAGTAACGAAGCCAGAGATAATTGTTGAACAGGATGATTTACACGCAGTATGGCACAATCTCAAGCAAACGTGTAAGTTCATTACAAAGTAAGTACTGATAGAAATTAGAAGAAAAAATACTATAAAAGAAATAAATAGGGCTAAAATATGTACATTCGTAATAATTCCTAACGCACCTATACTAAGCTTAATTACATAGCAAGCAACGATACAAAAAAATATACGACGCTAAATAAAAGTAGTCTTGAGATCAAGTCCCAAAAATTGGTAAATCGATCGAAGCAAGGTAAACAAGAGAATAATTCTGTTTCCAAAAATGGCACCTGACGATACGATTATACAAAAACTAACAAAATCTATATGGGAATGAAATCACTTCGTGGTATTGGCTTATAAGTTTCTAAGGGGAATTATCGCTGAAGAATAAATTGGAAAAGATTCTATTTCCGAGAAAAAAAACGATAAAACAAGATTGAATAGGAGAATGTTGCTGGAGAGTTAGAATTGAATACAGAAAGGCAAAGTTAGACAAGGAGGAAACGGAAAGCAGAAAAGAAAGGTCAGAAAGAGTAAGAGTAACTTTCTAACAGGTCATGTCTGTTTCCCTCCATTATTCATCAAGGAAGCAAGAACTAAGAATCAATTTTATCAGACTTTCCTATTCCTAACCATATTACGCTCAGAATCACAACTACCTACACCGAGTACCTATCTACTCCAATCTCAACACTTGCTTTGAGAAAGAACAACAAACATATTATCCCAGCAGAATACAATGATACCAACTAACAACTGGCATCATTCTCCCAATAGCATTTTGGGTTTTAATAACGTGAATGCTCCTTGTGGGCCCCCAGGGTAATATTGTTTTTGTATTTGCATGCATATTGTCTCATTGGACCCCAAATATACGAGCATTGATTTATTCAAGAAATACTACTATTAAATGCTCTTTTATTACACACTAGGGATATTTTTAAAATGGAATTTTTTTAAATAGGAATCACCAATATTCCGAAAAGGTGCCTAGTTGATTAACCTGAACAAAATGTAAGTTAGAAATAAATATACCTAGTCCTTGCAAACTGATAAAGATTAATTTAGTGCATCCTATGCAACGAATTCGGTGTAGTGTGTATCTACTTGAGATTGCCGAAATGAACATTTTCCAATTCCAACGGAATATACTTTGATTTAATCTCAATTCTCATCAATACTTGATTTATGTTAATCAAATACACGTGGAAGGAGCTGGAAGTCTCACTGTCTAACAATTACCATTGCAATTTAATGACATACTGTTTATTGTATTGCTTTTACAACACAAATAGAAAAATAAAACTCCTTACAATAAAACTTGATACTTATTGATATTTACTTATTGATAACAAAAAAATTTTATGATATTTTTAAACATTGTATTTTCCTAACTAGGGTTTATAAACGATATACCAAAACCCTAGTTTATGGGGACTTTTGCCGAAAATTTCGTAATTCAACAAAATATATAAAATAGCAATTAACAAACAATAATATTATTTTTCTTCTATTTAGTGTGTCTAAAAATGGAAAATAGTGCACAGTTATTGTTACTTCAAAAGCAAAGCATAATGTTTTGGTCATTTCCAGTGTATGCAACGCTTTGCGACATTTGTGGCACATTCGATACCCCGATTGTGAAGAAAAATGAGTTTTTGATGGTATATAGAGATAAGTTCTTTCACTCCCAGTCCTTTCAATGTAATCAAAATGTTCAACGTTTTGGGAAGGAGATTAGCATAATGATATAGATGAGAAAATTAATTTAGTTGATGGTCGTACCTGATGGATGGTGTGCATATCTGACGAGATCCGATGGTTCGTTTGTACAAGGTTACAGCATTGTGTAAGATGTTCACAATGGGTCCAACAGCGGGTTCCAAAATCCCTGCTTTGCGAGCCAAAGTAAAGTCCAGCCATTAGGAATATCACAATAAAATATAGTAGATGAATATACATATTTTCGTAAATTTGAAAAGTCATTCTTATACGTATGTAGCTATTAATAGGTCTAATATTATATTTTGCGAATCCCCTCTGGTCACGCTAATACTAATTAATATCCTAAGCTAATCTCTTTCCCTTTATCCTCAGCAAAAAGGAAACTACTGAAGGAAACAAATAATAATATTATAGTAGTACGAGTAGGAGACGGAAATAATAGCTAATGTTTATTTAAGCTAGTAAATTTTAATTGCCACAAGAAACTGGAACTTCCAAGGCTTCTTCTAGAACAATGAACTCCGTTTCATATTACAACTCATTATAATAGTGAGTTTACTCTTCTGTTGTGTTGTGAATACATCAAATCAGATCATACATCATAATATTTTATCTCTAAATATATTCCTTCCTCTCTTCATCTATGAAGGAAACAGAACAGTGCAGTGTGCACATAATAGTCATCTCCTAAATAACACAGAAGAACATTATTAGAAAATCTATGCTACACTGGACTCCATCTCCAAAGTACAAAACAGATTTGCAGTCGATACCTATAGTTCTAAAATATTAATGCACGTCCATATATTTATGCCTTACAATTCATTTACAAGGGTTTATCGTTAGTTATTTCGGAGAGAGTCCATTAGGTACTATATACAGTAAGTAAGGAGTTAGTATTTATATTATACTGTAACTTACCTATAGAACAACAACAATATATTGAAACTCATGCATAAACATGCTACAATAGTAGTTCCTACTGCTACTCTTATATTATAAATATTCTAATACATATAAATAGGTAACCAACTTAATTGTGTTCGCTCCTACCACTTCTACATGTATATGTACAAGAGGCAGTCAACCATTGTACAGAAGATTTCAGATAAAATAGTACAGCGTGCAGGTTTCGGGTATTCCTTAGTTTTGTGTACTGTACCATTATTGTACGTAGGTATACATATTTATTAGCATAAGCCCAAAATAACTACTATAGTGTAACGGACGGAAAAGTTATTTAGGTATATATCATATTATGTATATTGCATTCTAGTTGATATCGATTAGAACTAGGAATTTTTGCAACACATTGAAATGTAATTGAATTAAATACGTATATACTAATTATAAACTAAACTAACAATTGCTTTAAAATTTGTTTATTGATATCAATGAGCTATAAAAGTTGAAAAATGCTAAATTCATGGACTAAGGGTACCAACATTTCTATCTTTCATTAAAATTGCTTACAGAGACATACATATCTAGGATAAAAAAGGCCACCCGTTCTATTTATTTTTACGAGTGCTAGCCAAATTATGAAAAGAATTAATTTTTGGCAATTTTTCTTACAAAGCTTTACAAGTAACCGTTTTGCCAGATTTTCTTTTTAAAAAGCATTAACCGAGCATGTTAAAGTTTTTATATTAAATGTAGTTTCTAAACCGATTGAAAATTGTGATGCGATCCCAATCCCAGCTCTAATTCGTTGTAGTTTGGCGATGACTTCCTTGTCCCTATTGTTAGTTTTCCTGTATAGTAGTACAGAGTATTTGTGTTCCGTAGTTAGGCTATTTGTACATAATGGTAAGGTTTAAGTCTCCGTCTACGGAAATTACTTACAAGGTATAATATGTAGAGCAAGCTCGCACAAGAGGAGAGGAGAAGAGAACTGAACCTCTGTTCATGCTTCATTAAAACTTTATACACTGCTTGATTCATCAAATATTAAAATTATGCAAGAGCCCGTTCTATTGTAAAGAGAATTCAATTCTCTAACTTCGTTGTTTTAGACTGACGATTAGACTGGCAATCTGCTCCTTCCTTCGTTTTAGTCAATCCATTCCTAAGTAAGTTGGATCTACTTTCTTGAGCAACTTGCATGCTGTAGTTACATAATACAGTACACAGCTCTGACTCGATCCTAAATCAAAGATAAATTATCTTTCCTGAACTCGACATAATCGCTATATCCCGCATACAGAAATATACTACGTACTACTACGTAGTACACAAATAAGTATAAACATACATAAGCAACTCGTTAGGTATGTATTATTAAGGCACTGTTTAGTAACCTACTTCCCACATAATATATATACATAGCTCTTTACTGGTTCATTTGCATTTCCCTAACTCATTCCCTGCTTGGCTTGGCTGGTAGAAATGAGACGGCTAACCAACCGGACCAAATATATTCGTCCGATTTACTCACTACTGAAAATGTGCTGATGTTGCACACACAACCAACATAGCCAGTAACCTTACAGTTTATATATACAGATAGTATGCCTGGATTGCAGTGGACTATTGGATGAACTATATTTTATACTACTTAAATATATCTGTAACATAATATTCACATATAGTTTCAAAATATGAGCATTCATTGGAGTTAAAGATTAAAATCAGAAAATGAGTCGACCTATATAATACTACATATAGTAGGCACTCCAAGGAAAACTAGTTATGCCACCTCTTCCGGTTGCTCAAAAATTTTTGCGTAACATTGTCCCGATTTGCAATATGTCGTACAGACGCAAAATTATAATCATGTAAGCATTTATACAATGAGAATTCTTGAGATTCTGAGTTCAGAATTCCGTAACACATGCAATGTAACAACACAGATTACTGACAACTTACAATTAATAGTTATTTCGCAATTCCCTAACATTATTGTGAAGGATAAAATTCAAACTACATATACGAAATATGTTATTGTGTAAGATTAGTATGAAAATGCAGCATAACACCAATTAACTTAAAATTAAGACTATGTCGATATGAGAATGCAAATCTCGTAATACCCCATGTTGACAAAAATGTGCCTTTTATTTTAACTAGTTCGAATTCGGAGTAAAATAAGATTAAGTAAAAAACTACATGTAAAGATATCAGATTCCTTCGTGTTATTAGTCCAAGGTAGACACACTTTCTTTTTGATTTACAACATAGCTTACAACGAACTGAAACATAAATGAAGATCTAACAAAGAAGAGAGTCCAAAATTGGTTGCTTCTGCTTTGAGTATTTTTAGCTTAAACTTGAAATGCTGAGGAGAAACTTAAGCCTCTTGAGCATATTACCGAAGTATGTTAACTCGATATCTCTCCGACGTCACGTGCAGCACGGAACATTTTTCTACAGCACTATTCTTTCTCTCACTTAGTCAGTTCCGTTAGTTACGCACATAACTGTAGCAAAACTGAGGCTACCTTGCAGAATGGCAAGATCTGGACATTTCTCATGAGCTAAAGGAATAGAGACTCCGTGGCTCTGAACTGAATAAGTTTTGCCATCCGCATCCCTTTCCGCATTTACGCTGCCTGTAAGCATTCCCATCCGAGTTTCAGTTTCAGTTATTCCGAACTGAACACAAACTTAGAAAATCAGGCATATAGTACCTTACATCTATATAAATAGTACAGTTGGGTAGGATACTTTCCTTTCCAAGCTTTCTTTTGTTAGTATACAAAAGGATCACTTCCCTAAAGTGAAAATTCGTTGTGTAGGTATTTATTTGCATACGGCATACAGCATACACTAAAATACACTTACCTTTAGGTATAATAAATGTTTCTGCATCTTTATTACTATGAGCCTTGGGAATTTGTTCATTGCTGCTGTTTAAAATTAAACATCTTAGCACATTTATCAACTAACTTTAGCTTTAGCTTACTATTTATACGCATTTCTCTACTCCATTTTACATTGGCTTTATCTGCTATAAGACAGAGATGTAGGGAATTGGGAATACTCCTAGTATCCGGAATCTTTACAAGTCAATCTGACTTTTAATTGACATTGTATCACAATGAAAATTATGATGAACAATTAAGCGCCAAAGTTGTATGGCTTCCTAGAGTATAAATATAAATAGAAAACTAATAAATCCCCAAACTAGTTTTTCAATAACAGACTGCACCGTATTAAAATTGTTAGAAAAACTCTCGACTACAGCTGGATTTTTTTGATAATGCACATAAAAGGGGCACCTTGAACAACATTATTCCAGAGTGGATTCACTCGTCTTTTATCGAATTATTTTTGTAATGCGCAAAATGCTTATGAACGTATTTAGGAGAAAGGACCTCAGCAGCACTTATTATTTATACAAAGGCAGGAGATATATATTATTTAAAACGACTAGATGTCCATTGTGTAACAACTGTGTATCTATATTATTTCTATACTGTGAAGTAGATCCGCTTATCTTTCTTCAGATTTTGTTCGACTCCCTCATTTCCGTGAATAGTAAAAGATGTTTTTACGTCTATAAGTGCACAGCTCTATTATTCGTTCTACTATTTACTTTGCATGTAATGTCATCAACTCTCCTTTTTCTCATAAAAGTGAGTGTATAGTAAAGAAAGGTTGTAAACTTAGAAGGGAAACTTTAATATAATAAATACTTTAGTCTAACGCAACTAAAGATAGAAATACGAAGAAACGAAGTACGCTACACCTGAGCCTAATACAGTTCCTAATTTAAATTTGAATCGGTGAACCTTTTGAAAGAAGAGACATTTTAGCTGAAAATGCATATACGTGGACTAGATTTTATTTTACGGGATACTTAAATGTAAAATAGCATGTATATGTAACTAATACGTTGATATAGTTCAATGGAATAAGGAAACAAGTGAGATACGTTTTCCAATCATGCTAATGGCAGCTAAATAATATTAAATATTTTTCTAAAGACTACTAAATGGAGGCTACTACAGATACTATATCTGCAAAATCTGCACAAACAATTTTCAAAAATTGTTCCATACAAATTTCATCAGGTGGAAGAGTGTGGACACACTCAGTTGAGCAATAAGTTATCAAAGGTATTATAATGAAAATAGAAATATAATCTCCTTGTCAGACTTAAGACTTATACTATTTAGTACTAAGGATATTTATGTATGAAGGATTGCTTGAATATAAATATATCTGCTTGACTTTGGCTGCTATGCAATCAGTCCATCGTTAGTGTATATATGTACATACCGAAACTACAGATATGCACACATATAAGAAAGTCAGACCTGGACTAAATGCTTGACTAATTTCTTAGCATTCATCTTTTTGTTACCTACATTGCATTGTTGGTGCAATATTTTCAGTTGAGTGTATAGGTTGTGCTACCCTTTATCGTGTGTGTGTGTGTGTATATCCCGTCTATGTATTATTGCACAAAAATTGAATTCCAACTATTTTTAATAGTTTAACGAATCAAAATTTCATGAAAAAAATTGATGGACTTCCTATTACAGAATCCGACTGATTTTTGACTACCTCATATTTTTTTAAATACTGAGAATATTATTCGCTTAACCTCAAAATTCATTTGATTTGATTGAGAATATTGTAATACACGAATATTACAGTCTGTAGTTGTTGTTGCATTCATGTACTTTAAATAGAAACGTATGATTGCATATCTAAAATCATTGCTTATAATATATTTAATATATAAATGAATCCAAACTATTAAGCCGCCATGCTTTAGCGAATCAAGTTGAAGTGAAGTTAGGTAATATAAACTCGATAATGACACCATATAATATATTGCAGTTTCAAAATTGCTGGCTTATACTATTTATGAAAGTGTAGTGGTGTTAATTCTACTGTGGAGCATAAAATATGCATACTTATACTCTCCAGCTCGTCATAATATGCAAGCCTAATTCAGCTGAGGACTCCTGAATTAAATAGTAGCACAAATTATGGCAACTCAAGCCAATAAATAATAAGAAGATACGATCTTTCTTAATGGAAATCTTAAGAAGTGCTCTGAGATCTGTCCTCACCACCTCCAACATTATGAAATATACTCACCAATGTATGGCTTCCAACTGGAATTTATAATGTCACCACGCAAACGAATTACTATACGAGTATACGAGTATACGATATATAAAATCAATCGTATACAAGTAAGCGACATACATAATATTGGGATATCAGGGATATAGAACATGCTTATGAATGCACAACTGCTTTTAATAAGTCCATCTACTTTTCTAAATAGTATGTGCAATAATACTACACAATCCAGGTATGTTTAGACTTGGCTACCCATGTATCTCAGTTGCTAGTTGTAGATACTATTATTTGTATTTATTATTACTTGTGATATATGGTATAAATGGTATATTAACCATAAATATTATTATTAGCCACTAATTTTTGCCTCAGTTGAAAATATTTCTTTACATCCTACATATTTATATTTAATGCTGTTGCAGTGCAATAATTTTTACATAAAATAAGTTACTCATGCCATAAATCATGAAAGTTGACACTCAACGCTAACAATACGCTAATCTAGGCACTTAAACCTGAAGTAACTTGACATTTGTAGGTGATTGCTAAACATTTACTCAGTCCTCCCTGATGCTAATAAATATGTTCATTGTATTATAAACCGTGTATTTGTTGCTGTAGATTGAGTAGGCACTTTAACTGTTACTTTAGCTTAAATATTAATTACTTTAACTTAACTCCCAACAGTAATCTTGGAAATGAATATGCTCAATGAATTTGAATTTGGCCTTTGTCGGACTCTTTATAAGTTTACATGTATTAATTTTTGAAATGTTCACTCTGTAGCGCTTACAGCGTTTACATATCTACCTAATGCACTATTTCTATTAGACATTATGGGCCTATGTGACGTTAGTATTAGCCACACATGCCAGGCGTTAATAAGCGACGTTTCGCTCAATATTTCTACTTCAACTGTAAATGGTGCGTGTTATTGACGATTTAAATAGCAGGAATGTACCTATTGATAGGCTACGTAAGCGGAGTACTAATATTTTAGCATAGTAAGGTAACACGTTATTCTATGTAATATATATTGAGAAGCAGTTCACTAACTACATTATAACATAATACACCTCCGTAAAACCAATTTACACTTATCTAATCCCAAATGTAAGCCTGCTAGTATATAAACATGACAGTATTCTACATTTGCATCGTATATCCTACATATACCTAGTACATAAGAGTCTACATTACATACTCGTTCACGTTCACTTTGACAGAATATAAAGAATTATTCTTTCACTTTTTCTGCATGCCGGTGGCACATTTTCATGCACATTTCTTCTAACATCATGGAGACTGGAGACAACCAGCCAGAAGTAAGCTACACCCACAGAGTACACATTGCCTATATGGTATTAAATTATTCAAACACACAAAGCTAACTACCTAATCTATCTCTGACAACTTCTTATTGTTGCATTACCAAAGACCTGTATCAATGTTACTTGGATTAGATTTGTATGGGTTTCTATGCTAAACGATACATGGAATATGAAATAAGAATTGTTTTAAAGTTAGCATAATTCTCGTAAGTCCTCTTGAAAGTTTCTCTTTTGTAAATTTATAATGCATACGCAGAGATTTGGTAGATACCTATAAATAATTATATAGGAAGGTCGACCTACGATTTTCGTATATAAGTAGTATTATAATATTATATATCTGATGCGTAATAAAAGCTTAGGAAGATATGGAGAAAGCTCATAAAGCTTTAAAGCCACTATGAAAAGAATTAGGATTATAAATACTAATAGTGTAAAGTGTAAGGTATTTTAAAAAGTCTAATCTATGGAATTTTGCCCCTGGAATTTCATCTGAAGTATTGTGCGTAGAATTCCCTTGTTAGCAGTATAGATTTATTTATTAGTATTACACTATGCACTGTAATTCATTGGCTATCGGTAATTGCTAAATTACAAATACATATTTCTATTAGAGCATGACATACACTGTATGTCATTTGGAGATTAGTGAGTTGTGAAAAGATATTGACATGGACAGTTATTTCGTATTGAGGTTTAAATCGGGAATTTTGACACGGAGTAGCTAAGTGGCCGGTTAAACAATTAATTTTGCTGCACAGTCCTATATGACATGGCATGTACATATAGGGAATGCAAAATACTTTTAATTTAAACTAACGTGATCTTGTCCATATATTTTAACTTGGTTATGTTGTAAGGCAACTTGAAATTTATTTTTCTACTATAACATATTATAAAGTTGGTTGCTTTTCTTACGTTACGTTTTTAACCGTCGACCTCAGTAGGATGCCGTTTAATAACTAATTTGTTGGTGAAGGCAAATCAGTCAGGAAAGGGATTAGCACTGTATTGTTTTCTCTGATGTTATGGGTTTAGTTTCGCTTTCCTCCCTTTGACATTTTGCTTTGTCTGTCAGGTGATGTGCCTAGTGGTTTGGCTGGTGGATTTAGTAAACTAACAATAAGTAGATGTTATCTTTCGTATGTCCTTTCAGTTCGTGTCTTGATGTGTACATGCAACGGGACGCTATACATATGTACATACATCGCATCGCATAAGACATGTACATATAATTAGGCAATTATTTAGAATGCATGAGGACTGAATCGCTTAAGTAGGAAAAAAGGAAGGAGAGGAAGCCTTCATTAACTGTCTTTCCAGCTAGCCACTAATGGGAATTCGACCCGTGGATATAGAAATCCTTATCTATTTACTAGAAGCTTAGTATCTATGAAACGTTGGAGACGAGCAACAAGACACAAGAGAGACAGGACAAACCCATCCAACTCTAACTTTTAAAATCAGGAATTAAAGATTAATTCGATTCTCTTTATAATAGAAATTGAGGGGGAGTAGTCTAGAAATTCCAACTCTAAAGAAATCGAAAAAATTAAGGGCAAGATAACGATATATGTAGTGGGTATTTAATGACAGTTACTACAATTGATACTATTATTATCCCATACTTCTCCATATACGGAATGTACACATAAAAAATTATGTAACTAGTAGGTAGTAGGTACTATGATAGGTATCGTACAAATAAAAAAACATGCTTATATAGCTACTATGTGGCTGATAGAAATATGCCGCCTATGTTTGTTTTTATCATCAACTATTAATACGTAGTGTTCCTTTATTTTATTTTTATCAGAAACTGATACGATTATTCTTAACTAGCTGCTTTAGTGCTGCAGTTCGTCTTTAAATAAAGAAATCGTAAATATTGCATCGGCTGCCTATAGTGCCTATATAAGCTAAGGATTTCAGTGTGGCAAACATTTAACTATGTAAATTGATAAATAATCAAGTCTAAATGTCCCTAATTTTGTAGAATGCATATGTTGCAGGAAATAAGCAAAATCAGGCATTAACGTTAATGCCTAGGCAATTACAAGTTTAAGGGAAGCATAATTATGATCATTTTTGAATTTCTTATTTTTCAGATGAAGAGATAGTGACTGTTTCAGTATTAAGTAACAATAAGAATT
>JAQFYC010001843.1:0-30142 GCA_034694165.1 Tomocerus mixtus | reverse complement strand
GGACGCACGGACGCACGGACGGACAGACATTGCGATTACATAAGCCAGCCTCGCACACTCGGGCGGGCTAAAACGTGGATCCGTTGATCCACCTACGAAGCACCATCCAAAAGATGAGACAGAAAAACATCAAGATAATCACGATGAGCACCAGCATAAAAAGAGAAAAGAAAGTGGAGCCAAAGAACATTTAGACACAAAGAAGGAAGTGAAAATAATCAGTTTGCAAAAAGATGTGAAAATCCAAGAAACTCGTCTAAAAGAAGAACCTACGGCCGCAGCAGCAGTCGAGGAAGTCCCGGCTCAAGAAGATGAGTTCGTGGAAGAAGAGATTGGCCCACAACCCCCACCTTATTGGGAAGAGATATTTTCCGAAAATAAAGATATTATTATGAAGTTGAAGAATATCAAGGATATTGGGAAGGCCTTAGATAATAATCCCGATTTACTTACCTATTTTTTTAAACACCCAAATTTTGGAGAAAAATTAGTAGATGACCCTGCCGTTGCGAATGAAGTTATACAACATCCGGATGACTTCAAAGAAATCGCTCACAGAGGTACTGTCAAGGTGAAACCCAGACGCAAGACGCATCCGATAATCTTTTTAGGACATAAATACCAAATCGATGATGTTCATATTCACTTAGAGGACAGAGCTCCAATGATGTCAAGTATGGGTTCAATTTTGACTGTCTTAGTAATAAATATTATTTATTTTAATGTATTAATACTTAATACTGTATACCACCAACTAAAGCACTTCATTCACGTTTTGCTTGCAGGATCAAAATTATCGCTGGAAGAACATGGACATGTTTATGACGATCATCATATTTTAAGATCTCTTTTAGGAGCTGAAAGGGTTTACATGAAACATGACGAGATTGTATACGATGGCTGTAGTAAGTTTATAATTTTTCGCAAGCATTTTCATTTCTTGGACATTACTTGCTTGATACTTATATACATTAGCTTATTATTTAAATTTGCAGTGGTATGCTGTGAGAAGAAAGTTCACAGATACTTCTTCCTCGATGTTAATGGCAAAGTAATTTACCATATTAGAGATTTTCAGTTTTTTAACAAAGATTTTCTAAGGAAGTTTGATTATGGGGTAATGGATCACGACGGCAATGAACTCTTAAGAATGAAAAAAGTGGTAACAATTACAAATAAACAGGTACCACATCCTAAATATATGATTTATAGCATTAATTGCATGACATGACCATAGTAGAGAACTTATGGCCACAACTTGAAAAAATTTCCCATTCGTGGAGACTTCTGTTTAAACGAGTGTATTTTTTATTAGAAAATTGTTGTGCATTGTCCACCTGGGAATTATATCGGTTGCATAACTCAATCCTGTGGAATGGGAACTCCTTCATTCTGGGTTAAAAACCATGAAAATCATACAATTATTGAAATTAAGTGCGGGGGACGTCGGTGGAAAAGTTACTGGGATCCCACAGATCATAAATTTGAATTTATAGTAAGCGTACATTAGCTTTCTTACAATTACAATCATTCTTTGTTTGTATCTTATAAAAACCGATTTACTGTAAGCAGATAAGAGTAGTAAGTACACAAGGTGACATCGGACTGATTTCAACATTGTGGTTTGAAAAGCAAATGGAAACTTTTACATTCGATCCTTATTTCGGGATCCATTGGCAAGATGACCTAACCTTGAATATAAAGGGCTTACTACTCAGTGCGATGTTAATTGTGGTAAGGAATACATTAGTATCTGCTATATATAAAGGATGAAATATTAACAAAATGTAAAACATTCTACAGTACATTTCCCACTACAGAGGACGATTGGACAATAGGTTATACATAGAAAGGTATAATGCACCACCCAGGCCTTCCTATTCCGTGTTTGAAGAAGAACTGGATCACTATACAAAGTAGAATTAAGTCGGTATCACAACGGACAAAAAGCAGAACAATTTATGTACTTTAGAAACGGCTTTATTTATCACAAATTGCTCTTTACTATTACCATACAATAAAGATAATTTAAATATTAATTTGTATTTAATACAGATTTATTTTGTGTTGCATATTTTATTAAAATTAACGTAATAAGTAGACTCTTCGTCCACATTTCATGCTTATGTGATCAACATTGTAAAAGCAGCCTATTTTCAATTGAAAGAAAGTGGAGCTCAATAGTAGGACTAGTACAGGAATAATATCCGCTAAAATCAATTCGCCGAGTTAACAGTTAAGCTTTATTCTAGATGCCGAATTAATTATAGGCCAAACAGAGTGCAGAATTCCTGAGATTAATGGATAAAGATAAATAATATCCCTATGCATGTAGGGCAAAAAAGATGCCCAAAACATATAGTGAGTCTATGGTGTATCAATAATATCTTTAAAGTAGTCAGTCAGAGTCCCGGGCATAAAGAATAAAACTATTCCATCATTAGTATGACTATGAAGAATCATTATTACTTAAAGTACATTAAATGCTCACAATGTTCATGAAATAAATACCAAATACCAATTAAATGTATATAAATAGCATAATATGTGTCAACATAAAAGCGAATGCGAATGATTTTTGTGTACAGAATTAAATAAAAATGTTAATTAAAATGAAACTCAAAAACTCGCAAGTACTTTTTTGTATAGTTTGTACTTACGTTAAGTTATCTATGTAAAATACATTCACAAAAGCTGTAAGAATAGTAAGGCTGCGTAACACATACATATAGCACTCGCTCATGTATTCTTATGTAAAGCACGCTTCCCATTCTCATCAACTCCTTATACATCGTTTCTGTGTTGTTTCAAGTTGCGATGACAACTTCCTGGTCCCCTATACTTACTACTAAACAAAACAAACGGAAATAGAACATAGTCCATTTTTAGTAGTACTGCTACTATTTTAGTGTATTATTATTTACTGCTGTAGAAGATTGGAAATAACACAAAAGATCTTGATAAAATAAAATCAGAATTCTGCCAGATAAAAATAATCTTAGCTAATTTTTCATCTTTACTACATAAACATCTGCAGCGATAGTACTTCTCTCACCCTCTTTATCGACTTACATTTTTAAGGTATTATAATACTATAGTTATCATCGTACTTCTACTTGGAGCTTAACTTATATGTAAATATAATTTTACTTAAGCATTATTTCTTGTCTCTGAAATTAACGTATTGTCCTGTACGTAGATGGCCACTATTTACTTGAAACTATCAAAAACAAACATCAATGTCGGCGATACAGCTGCAAATAACAATACTAAGCAATCAGACAGAGGGACGGAAGAATCTTCTTCAGAAATCGATCTGAAGAAATTTAAACGACCATTTCATACGAATGCTCACCCTGAAAAGTCAGAAATACTACCTACTAGTCTTGAGAAAGCGTCGCAATCAGTAATTTTGAAAACCCCTTGGGTTCCAGCTCCTGGGAAATGTACTAATCATACAACAATCAGTCTGAATCCATTAAGAAATGTATGTAAGGAATTATTTATAGCATAAATGATGTGTAAATATGTAGCAGTATATCAATATCATAAAATACAACTACAAACTTATATATGATGCATTATTAGTGCAAAAGATGCTATTTAAAACTCAAAATGTATTTCTATATACGCTACGTTGCGATTTCTCATTTCAGAATAATTCCAGCAAAGAAAATGTAAAGGGGACATCCAGCGCTGTATCCGTTGCATCGTCACCTCGAAGAAAGCGATTGACTAGAACACATAAAACAAATAAACCTAATACTGCTGAAAAAGGTCAATTTCCCAAGAATAGAATACCATCGGTTAAATTGAGAAGTAGAAAGGATGGCAAAGAAAGGCCTTATAGCCTTCGTAGTAAAGATTCTCTTATTGATGTGGTATAAAATTTTATATGAATATATTGTTATGAATATGTCATGATGTTACATTTCAATTAATTTACATGAGACGTAAATAATTTTACCTTTAATGCAGACTGCCTGCTTAAATGAGAAACGTGAGCAGTTGATGAAAATCTGGCAAGATAATTTGCCTAACAGTGATACATATCTTTTGAATCTGTTGGAGAAAACAAATGAACTAGCTATTGAAGCTGTTAACGATGTTGGAAAGCTTAGGAGTGCCATTCAATCTCTGCAAAAGGTAAATTGACAAATTGACAAGAAAAATAAACGAGTAAATACTAGCTGTGCATATTTTAGTTCATTCGAATTAGACCTAATTTCCATATACCTAAAAACAGAAACCATCTCTGACTAACGCTGATGGAGCATACCTGGAAAGTATGAAAAATAGTGTTATGGCCAAATTAAATACATTTGAGGAATCAAATGGAGAAATACAAAGGTTAATTGGAACTTCATCAACTCGTCCAAGTAATGAAGATGTAAGATCATTATCAAAATCCTCACAAGCCTCAATAAATATCGAGGAAGAGGAGGAGGAAGAAAATAAGTCATCTGGTCGTACCAGAAGCGCCAGCCGCACAAGAAGTGCCCCTTCGGAAAGCCAAACTGATGTGATATTTTTGAAGAATAAATCTCCAAGTTTCTTTGAACAGGGGACAGATAATGATACGAATGCTGTCTACGAATCAGCTTCCGCATCCCAGTCAAATTCTAATACGATTGTGAAAAGTTGTGACTCTTCTTCCCAAGCTGATTTTAGCCATCTAAATTATCTTTACAATGAACAGTATGTGTTACCCGGAGTTCAAGAATCTTACAGCTACAACCATAGATTAAATCAGGCTAACAATAAAAAAGATATGATATCAATGTCTCAAGACAGAATTCCCAGAGTTGTCAGATTTCAAGATCACAATGAAGAAAGTGACAAGTTCTACAAAGAAAAGGTTTAGCATAGTTAACAATTATTTTTTAACATATAAAATATTTCAAGCAAAATCTAATCTGTTTTCGTATTTGTTTTCCGTAATAGTTTACCGAACTCCAAAGAAAACTTGCTACCCAGGAAAGTGAAGTATCAGATTTAAGAACAGAACTTCGGAGAATAGAATCTCAGTCAGGGTTCCAATTGAGACTCCTCAAAACCAATATTAATGACAAGTTGGAGGAACTGGAAGTTATACCGGAGCTTTTACAGTTAACAGAACATAGAATTGGAGGAACTTTGCACTCGAGAATGCTCATGGAACAATCGCTACATGAAAAAGACAGAGATTTAAATAGCGCCCGAGGTGATATGAAAAAGACGCTTTCTGATCTCATTGATACGAAAGAGAAACTCAAACGATCCGAAATGATGAACAATAGTTTGGGGTTTCAGTTGCAAGAAATCATTAGGGAAAATGATAGACTAAAGTAATTATACCATTTATCTAATGAATAGGTTATGGTTCTGTGAAACTGAAAGTAGGATACTCAATACACATTACTTAAGTAATGTGTGGTTGGGTCAGTTATTATCTTTAATAGTTTGCTCTGAATTTAATTACTAATTGCCGTAATTGCAGATTGGACCAGGAAAATGTTCTCAAATCCCACACCTCAAAAATGGAAGAGATGAATCGAGAAAATTCAAATCTTAGAAATCAGTTAGATTACGCTGTGAAAAATCAAACGAGCTTTCTTATTGATGACGCTGGCATGACTAAAGAAAATATAAAACTTGCTGAAAAAATTCTAGAATTGGAGAAAAATCTTGCTAAGGCAGAGAGGGATATAAGGTTGCAAAAGAAATCTAAGGAAAAGGTATTTTTGAAATGGTCTACATTGTGTGGGCAATTGCTAAATTTTGAAGACTTTGTCCAGAAAGATTATTTTTAATTTTTGCTTTAGCTTTCCATGAGAATGAACCGACGTGTAGAGGAGATGGTGGAAACATTGGAAGACTCTCGTCGTCGTAATCGTCATTTGATTGGGCAAATTCAATATATAAAGACTTCATACTTTAAACTATTTCCAGTTGAGATATTTCCCCTCAAATATAGGAACAATCAGTATGCTGAAAACACTGAAAAGTATGCTTCTCAAGAAAGTCCTACAAAAATCGATATTAGAAATAATACCCTTCCGACTGAAATTGAAAATCTAAAGAATATCCAGGAACTACAACTACAGGATAGAATTTCTGAGTCAAAGTACACTGCTAATGAGAAATCAGAATTTGCCCCAAATGATAGTAAATTGATTCGTTCGCCTTCAGCGGATAAAGTGGAGCCCAAAATCATTGAAAAGAAAAGAGTGCTATTCAAATCTCCTACCGGCAATGTATCAGAGGATGAAAATTCTTCTGACTCTGACTCTGATAGCAATTCTTATTTATAATGGTAGCTTTTAATTTCGAAAATATTGCAGAAAATCCTAGATGATAATTACCCACAACACACACACAGGAATTCTACGCTGAATTTTAAGAAATGTATTCTTGTCATTTATTAGTGGATATACTATTTTGGATTTTGTTTGCAGATCCTGCCTGAAAAATATTTTACTGTATGAATGCTTTTCAAAATTGATAAGTTTACGAAAGCATGAAATCTTATGGTAAATAATTCCAGAATCTTTCAAAGGATATTGACTACCTAAGTAATGTAATGTATGTACTGCCATATCTCACAATGATAATAAAGACTGTAGAATTGAGAAGCACAGAAATAATCCAGAAATGAAAATTGGGTACAATTTTATGTAGTTTGCCAGAAATCGGTTTTATTTATTGAGTATCGATTCACATTAATATTGCACAGTTTGTCTAAAAATATCGTTTTGCATGTTTTAAGGATTATGCGCTAGAGTTTACAACAATTCTAAAGCAAATATTTTTATTTGAATAGAAATGTTTACAGGAGTTAGTCTTTTTTTCAGAAAATCATCTTATATAGAGAAGTTTAAAAGAAGTTTTACTTGAAACTCACTAGAAAGCAATGTGCATCAACTAGAAAAGAACATGGTTGCATATTTGAATGATTTATTTAATAGCCTCTAAACTTATGGTAGGTAATTTCAATAGCCACTAGGTCTGTTGGGTCCATCTCGCTTGGAATCGTAAACGGTGATGTATGGGATATCGATGAGGTTTGAGTTTCTGAACAAGTCCTTCTTTGGGGAGTTGGGTCCATCACGCTTGCTATCGTATTCAACAATGTATGGGATATCAATTAAATTGCTGCTACCTCCGTAGTTGGAAGATTGTCTTTGATAATTGTTGTTTTGTCTCATTGGTTGGTATTGTTGTTGCATAGGTTGATAGTTCATCTGTCTTTGGGGTTGTTGTTGTTGCATCGGTTGATAATTGTTCATTCTTCTCATTGGTTGCTGTTGTTGGTAATTGTTCATCATTCTCTGGGGTTGTTGTTGGAAATTGCCCATTCTTTGTGGTCCATCGCGTTTTGAATCGTAGACAACAATGTATGGGACATCGACGAGTCCAGCACTACGGATGCCTGGAGGTTCAACTGGACCGTCACGCTTGGAGTCGTACAAAACTTCATAAGGGTAGTCGATAAGTCCAGCGCTGCTGTACCCTCCTTGCTGGCCGTAATTTCCAGCCATGGCACAAGCCACAAAAAGTGAGAAGACCAACTGAAAATTTCAAAATTATCCCATAATATTAAATTGAAGTTTAAATCCAAAAATTTTTAGAAAATTACTTCAGAAAACAAAATAAAAATCTTACCAAAGTGTTCATGATGAAATTTCTTATGATTTTCAGAGAAACTGAATTCTTAGTATGAGAATGGGAGACTGTAAGGCACCAGACCGTCTAGAGGAGCTCAATTACTAGATGAAAAGGCAAATTGGAGTGTTCTGTGAGAAATGGCAATTGACCAGGGTTTATATACCTCCAACAAGATTGTTATCAACTAAAAAAATCATTTACTAGTATTCTTGTTCTCCCGCAGCCCAAATCTAATAACCTTCTCCAAGATCAAGTGAAAAGAATATCGGGATGAACATCTGGCTATGTTTTAGGGGGAAATTAACATAAAACTTACAATAGTAAAGCAAAGCAAAGTAGCCAACAAAAATTGCCAATGCCAATGTTAGCCAAACCTTAGTCACTTTACAATACATTGTCTTCTTCACGAGTGTGTCTGTCTGTCCTATCTTTAATGTGTATTTTCTCTTATATTCATAATATACAAACAATACATACAATACTAATACACTTATACTATTAGCTAACTAGTAATCATACGATTACCTTACTAAATGCACTACCTATTATGTACATAAGTCCATACATACATATGCAATGTGTACATCTTAACGTAACAAAGGGAACTTACCTTAACCTTACCATACACGGGTTACATTACAAATACATATCGTAGAAAAGTATGTAGAATGCGTTACGAATGTGATTACATATTATAAAGGCTGGTTTCTTCAACTAATAGTGAGTTTGAGGTAAAGAAGAAGATACACGAGGTATTATTTTATTATAATATCCTACAAAGTTGGTTTGGTCACTTGACTCTTGACTTGACCGTTCCTCTTCTCCTAGCATTACGAGTCACTCACTGGTTTGGTTATTATCGCGTAAGGAAAAAGTTTTTACTTTAACTGACTACTGCTAAGTAAACTAAATACATACATACATACTACATAGGTAGTAACGCACTAATAGTAGTAGTACATCATGTGCCGTCCCCTGACAGAGTTGAATCCATAATATTCTATCCGCCTCACCAATTACAGAAAAAAATCCATTTTTACACAATCATTTCCAATTAGCGTCTTCTCTAGCTAAGATATAATAGATTGTCCCTTGCTTGCCATTCCTATTAAATGCATCTGAAACTTGAAACTGCAATTTATACCGTACGTGCGTATGTTCCTTCTTCTTCTTACGTGATCCAACTAAGGTGCACTTAATTGAAAATATAAAAATCGTGGAAAATTTTCTAAATTCATGATTTACCTTCTGGAATCTTGTTAGCATACTAAAATATCTTATTAAAGCTCAAACGTCACATCAGGACAGGAGTCGAGAAAAAAAATCGCATGCAGAGGTCGGGTTAACCTCCTTGTGCATACTCCGATGCAATACAATAAAACATAACACCTTTATTATCCTTAACCTAAGCCTTAGCAATTGTTTCAGTTTCAACCCATTTTTTGCATTGAAAGTAAAATAGCACTGGTTTTACTTAAATACTTAAATACTTAAGAGACTTATTCTTATCTTAAGTTAAGATAATGCTCTGCCGTTCTTTATCCGATTGATGTGAGCTCAAGACAAGGGTAATAAACCACTAAAGTAAAAGTAGGAGAGAACAGAACAGACATAATCATTATTATGCAAAATACAGATATACCTATAGGTACACAGATAAGATGTAGCTTTGTAGTTAGATATCTACATAATAAATGTTCATCTAAAACTAAAACTGAAAAAAAGTTGAACCTGTCAAGGATTCTTAACGTTTAGGTCTTCCAGCATAAGCATAGCACAAGCACACTACTTTTTTCCAATGATTTTTGACCTTTCTCTCCTCCATTTGAAGTGAGGTATTGTAGTTTTGGGTAATAAATGGCCAAATCACATCCTTAAATGTTTTAAGTCAAGTATTACTTACATTTTAACTAAATCTTCAACTCAAACTTGTAACATGTCTGATTGAAACTCTCATCATAGGAATAATTTACATATGCCTACTTCATAGTAGGTACCAATACACATTTTGTATTCCTAACTTAACATAAAGAAACATAATACTGGATTCTCAAGTCTTTATTGTTTTTCTTAAGACTTTGCATTGGCAGCAGAAAGTTTCTTAAGAACTAATGTACTAGTATTAAATGTTTAGGTAGGTATATTGCATGTGTACATGGTAGTGGTCATTAAATTTAATAAAACCTTAGCTCTACGAATTTATTATTTAGGAAGACCTCACACTTGTATTAAAATCTTGGATTAGTATGATTATCGACTTACGTAACAGGTAGCTTAGCTCATTCGTAGTAAATAACCCGAACAGTCAATACTCTCAAGAAAAAGAATGAAAACAAAACATCAAATTGACAAGGAAGCAGATTTACATTACAATTACAGCTTTTAAAATTGTTTAATTAGTCGAATTGTAAGAAAGGTGAATGATTCAAAGAAAAATTCGGCTTTAATTAGCTTTGCCACTTTGCGGTACACTGAATACAATGAAAATGACTAATATAGATATGTTCTAATACCTAAAATAACGTGTTAAACTAGGTGCAGCTATGTAGCTGTCCTGTTTCAATCTTGTCTGAGGAATAGTCTAGGCCAACCCAGTCATAATAACTCAGCGTGTTTAATTTTAATTTTATCACAAAAGAGCTCAAGCTGTAATTAGATCCTTTTAGGAGGAATAAATAGTAGAACTAGGAATAAGCTTGGGTTTGACTTTGACTTTGTCTTAACTTGATTTTAGTTACCTACATACAAGAATACAATTGATGTGGGTATGTGTGTGACTGGCGAATTTGCACAGAAATCTGAAATTACATGGGATGCATGCAAAATGTGCGAAATAAATTAACCTCCTGCTGTCTGGGGTCTATTCAATGCTCTTGTAGTATGACTTGTAGTTTGCTTTTTACCTTCGCTACAACACATCTGATAAAGTTTCATGAATGGGTTTTAGGTAAGTAAAGGACTTACATTACTAGTCCCTTGTACGTTTAAATGCAAAAGGAGATTTTCCAGAAACTTGTAATTTATTAACTAGTAGACGTTCGGGAAAAAATCACAGCTACAGCACAGCTTTAACAAGGTAGAAACATTATATTATAAACACATGTCGGATATGCAGGTAAAGTCTTTCTTGTGATTTTTAGCAAGAATTTTTGGATTGCCATTTTTAGAAAACATTTTTAATTTTAACTACATAATTTATAACAGTGAAAATTATTTTGGAACTTTTAGTTTCGGGCGGGGGCAGGTCGACATTTTTTTGATCCACTATTTTTAAAACCTGTCTATCCGAATTCTGATTATAATTGTAAACCTACGATTACATACACAGCTACATTTATCAACATAACATTATCATATTGGCCTGGACTGAGCTGGAGTCTGGCCATTGTCTCGCCTGGTCTACCTACATAATAAAGCAAATGGAACTACATTCTCACTCTGGGTGAGTAAAAGAGTAACACTTACTTACTAATACAGATCAGCCGATCCGGTTATAAAAGACAAATCATGTAAGTAGATAGGCAAGTGTAAGTTATGTTCTCGTAGTTGGTTTTGCTAATATAAGCAATGCTTTCCTTTTGTTGGAATATATTTTATGTACATGTTTTATTAGATAAGTAATTGCAGGCTTATACCTATGCATGTAATTACACATGATGTAATACATTTCCAGCAAGCAAGCATTAAAACTTTTTTTTCTTGTTCATGGAGAAAATAAATAGGATTGGGAATTATTTAGCACACTATATTACAAATAGGATGTGCTTAACTTTGTGCATAATTACCTACTTACCACTTACATAATACATTAGGATGGAGCACATAATGCTATTAGAAGAAAACTAGATTGTTTTCTGTTGTATAGTAGAGATGAGAAGAGAAAAAAATGCCTCTGTTCTATTCTTTAAGAACATTAAATGCACGCATGGGGAAATTTATTGGCATATTATTTAAAATGCTAATAAGATTCATTCATAACCTATTGACATCTCATCATCCTCAATAAATATAAACAATATACTAGTAGGTATAGTATAGTATATGTAGTAGCTAAACAGTAAATAAGTAGCTATGTTGTTACAAGCAAGTTTTCTTGAGTCAGGTACTTTTACGAGTAAGTAGTTTCGTTTTGGGTGCAGTTTATAGTAGTTTAGCTTCTTTAATACGTTAACCTCTCATCAACATCAGTACATTACATACATCCGTATTCTCGCAAAATTATTTGCTATCTGTATTCGAAACTGCTACTTCATTTCTTTCAATTTGATGCATTTCGTGCTCATCCTGGCTTCCCTTACAATTTACAATACCATTTAGAACTATTCTGCGCTAAAAGCCGTAATTAGTTTTCTGATTTATGTTTGAGCATCTGCAGGAGGATTTTTATTTTATATCTCTGTAATGAAATGTTAAACTTTGGGTGGAAATATGAGAATATTTGCATAATATACATTTGTTTTAGTTGTAAATTGGAAGTGTAGGTACTTTATAGATGTTCATACGAATTCCGTACTAAATAGTGTTTAACAAGCATTTTAAACATTGGTTTTAGTGGTTTTCCTTAGGAGTTTGACCCCAGTATTAGACCAATTAACTGACTATTTCTAAAATACAGTTTTTCTTAATAAATATTTACTTCCACCATTCATTCTCCTCTTTGTTAGCATTTGTTAGTTTGTTTTATCTGTACTTAAAAATTCACGCAATACCTACTACCACAACCTACATTGTAATTTTACTTACTATGCATGTAATTTTACTTACTATGCATGTCGGAAGGTATGTATTAAATTCAAATACTCAACTAATTACATACAATTCAGCTGTAGTGTGAACGTATTTAGCAAAAGTGCTACGCGTCAAGCATGAAGATTTCTTGTATTGTTTTCATCCAGAAATCGGAAAAATCTGAAATATTTGCGTCCATGTATCGTTAAATTATTATTTATCATCCTGTTTACATTTTACATTATTGTCTTCCCTCACGCAAATATGTACAACATGTGCAAAAAGTTGCAAAACAAAACAATCCAGAGAACAATAATAAATATAGGGACATTTACAAAAGTATTAGTACAATACACAATTTATTTATTTGCAATTTGCATTTATGCATTTTGGTAACTACTTATTCTTTAATTTTAATCTTGGAAGCATGCAGATACCAAATTACCATTTGCGGCTTATTATTGTCAAAGTATAAAATAAATAACTCCAGTATAATTTTAAAAAATTCACAATGTAAATAAATATGACTACCACACTTTTTACCCCGCCCGCGTATACTTGGCTGGCTTATGTAGCAGTGTCTGTCCGTACGTCTGTCTGACTCTTGAACGCATTGACCTAGGATCATGAAACATATATTACAGTATATAGATATATAACAAGTCCTAGATAGTGTAAATGGATCCCTGTGGTGATCCTCTTACATTTGGCAGTCAAGATGGATCCCCAAAGGTGATCCTCTTACATTTGATAGCCAATTTGGCTGCCATGAAATTTTGTGAATTTTTCTATAGAAATATCAAATTAATTTTTGTTAATTTTATCATAGAAACACCAAACTCAATTTGTCATTTTTCCCATAGAAACACCAAACTAAATTTTGTTAATTTTTCCATAGAAACCCTAACCTAAATTTTCCTATTTACTGTCGGTAAGGGCATTTATTACAATTATGCAGCAATACGGGCTACCGAGGTGGCTTGGCAGTTTTTGGACCTTGTTTTGCGTATTAATTTTTCTACGATAATTATAAATAAATAAAAGATATATGCTGCATACATAAAAATATAAACATAGAGCACCTGTTGAAAGATTAACATAATATATGAATGTTTCTGGTTACCGAAAGAAAAGATACTACAAGAAAAATACAAAATTAGAAATCCGCAAGCAGATGTAAAATTTAAAACAATAGAGTAAAATAATAAATCACTGGAATATTGGATAAGCAAGTACATATACCATAATACATACATACATAATACATTTACGTATGTGTCAAAGTTTAAGTTTTTGAAATTTATTGCAGAAAACATCCGTGGGCCAGTTTCGCTAATTGTTTGCAAAATAATAATATATTTTTAGTGTCTAATAGTGTACAGTTTTCTTATTAGGTAGGCTGTAGGTACTTAATAAGTAGTAGTTATTCATGCATAATCATAGTCATTATAATAAAGTAAAGAATAATAGCCTTTATTACCATTACGCAATATCCATAGATATGTAAGGCACTCCTTGCATAATATAATACAAACACAAAAGAGATTTAGAAGATGAGTTGAGTGTGATTACTTTTGCCCTGCCTTGCTTTGGATTGCGTGTGGTTTGGCTTGGCAAGACTTTTTCTAAATTTACCTATTATTCATAAAGACACAAAGTCTACCACACCAACACCAGTACCAGTCAGTGTGATAGGGATAAGACATCCTCTTCTTTTCTTGAATAATTCACCTTGATTTGTTGATAACCCAAGTTGAAATATAATTTAGTGCATACCATAGTAGCATCGTAACCCACTACCCGTGGCTAGCTAATAAAGCAAAATAATATACCTACCTAATATGTATGGTAAATACATTAGGTAATTATAATTACTCTACATTCCACATAACATAAGAGACAGAGCAGACAGTAAGGCATTTATTATCTCATCTTCATCAGCACTTTAGTAAACAAAATGAAATTGCACAACAAAAATAATCCGTTAATGGCTAAAATGAAAATGTAAAACAATTGTAGCAAATTCCCTTAGTTAAAATTGGAAAAAAAATCATTTTTTGTTTCATTGTCCTTCGCTCCTAACATTTTTACATAGCTTTCTGTACAAATAACCATAGATTCGCAATGGGCAAATATTTTTGCAAATATTTTAACATGATTATAATCGATTTATTTCTATTTTCACACAAACTGAAGTGAACACTAACGGCTTCCGTGAATATTAAATAATGAAATAAACATCAACATGTAATTTTCCAATCCAACCCAGGCCATAATTCGTGATAGTTATTTATTATTTATTATTTATCATAAGAATTGGAAAAAAGGTTCAAAGGATTGATAGGCATGTGTGTACCTCGCTCTAACTCAATCATCTTTATTGCTAGCAATTACTCTACTACCTGTTATATTATTTGCGTATGTCTGTAAATCTGTAGTAAGTTGTATTGCAAGCTTGGAGCTATGTCGATACATTTAGTTAGTACATAATAATAGTACTGCAATCATAGAATCTTACAACTCTACAACCAAAACCAACCCTCGTCTGCCATAAAGTCTGTTAAGTAAGCAGTCTGATGTGGGCTGGTATGTGTGTTTTCTTCTACTAGAAATCCTAACTAGTTCTACATTTAAGTGCATAAGAATAAAAAATACGCATGTAATATAATGTACTATCTTACATACCTATATAGTAGATAGGTACATATTTTTATTCCACAAATTAATATGCAAATGCATGAACAATTAATGCATGGTCATGGTCAAAGTCACAGAGATGATATAAGTGACATGACGTTACTTTGCTTTACATTGAACCATAAATTTTTACATAATTTTTCTAAATGTTATGCTAATAAGTAACTGACTTCAGTTTTACCTGACTTACGCTATCCAAACACGAACAAATGCTATGTTTTCTAGAAAATAATAAATCTAAAGCATGACTACTGACTATACAGAACAGAAAACGATAAATATTAAGCAGAACAGATTAACAATGTTCGTTGGGATTTCTTCTGTTTCAGTTTAGTTTATTTAAGTAAAATCAGAAAAGGTTCGCACTACACATAACAGTAGTAGCATTCGTATTCTTGCTATTTAATATAACTCCAAGCGGACTTACCTGGCCTGGACAGGACTGAAGTTTTAGTTTTTCTATAAAATTACAATCAACATTCTGCAAAGAAAGGGAAACTGGTTCCTAAAAAGAAGAATCGCGAAGATGGATAATAATAATGAATCACTTTTCCTATATCTTTAGTTATTTTACTTACATTTACACTATTATCATATTATCTGCGAATGTACATACTTAATATGGTTATGGTACTTATATATGTACAGATAGTATATGCAAAACAGAAGTAAAGAAGCTACTAGGCAATTTAATTTGAATGAATGCAGTTTTCTGACTGTTGGTTGGGTTGAGCGTGCTCTGACTTTGTGATGTGATGTGAACAACTTCACTCAAATCGTCTGTTATTTAATATTATTATGTGGAATCTTCGAGTGAGATTAGATAAGGTAACTAAAGCAAAAAAATTCCATGATCCTACTTTATTATTATAGAGAATTAGGCCCAGGGACCTTATACTGTACTGTATATTGTGCTATTTAACATTTTATTTGTATATAGGTGATGTGGTGATTCTTTGACATTTTGCTCATGATTCTCATGATTTCATGAACTGAACTTGAATTCGCGTGGAATGGACCAGCTAGACAAGTTGACTATTCCCTATTCGTCTTAACGCACCAGCGTTTAAGTATTGGTAATTGTATTTACCTTTTCTACATGCTATCTGAGATACAGTACATAAAAGCAAATGAGCCAAAATCACACTATCTCACTCAGCAGCAGTAAAATTGTAAAATGTTAGCTTTGTTCATTTCAGGTCTGTGCAAAAATTCAGATTCCTTTTTGATGCTTGAGTGCTGGAGCTGGAGCGGATCAGACAGCAGGACGACAAATCATTCTCTCGTCACGTCACGTTGCTAATCTCCAGGAGATTATTCTCTAAATTCTTCAATTCCCTGGAAATTACAGGCTTCACGAGGAAATGAATCAGAGTGTGTCACTCAACTGTCAGTGCTTTTCTACTTCTAGTATTTATTAATTCAGATGCGTAGTTTGTCTTTCGTTTTTGCACTAATTTTCCGCTTTTGGGCGTTTGTCTTTTCATGATTCTCTAGATTTATACCCATTTTTCAACATATTAAAAGCCTAAGCATTCTGTTAACTGTTTACAATTTACTGTATAAATCTAACAAGTCGTATAGTAGGAGTGCCTACGTCATAAATAAATAGGTAGCTACAGTAGCTACTTATGATTCTTTATTCATCTAAATATTAATGCATGGCTATATAGGCTATCCTAGCACTTCTTTTTTTAAAGAGTAGGAGTTGTGAATTCTTCAAACTTAATATACCGCTGTTAAATAGTTTAGTATTGCTGTTAAGTGAAAGAAATGACTTCCATTGAAATAACCGATTTCTAAACAGTTTAACCGTAGGTACAAAATGAAATTTTGAAACTGTAACATATATGTATTCGTTTTCAAATATTATTTTTCTGTCACACATTAAATAACTAGCTACTTAAATATTTTGTTTTAGTACATTATACCCTCGAACTGGAAAACTTGAGCTGTGTGATATGCTGCATTCTTAATTGGTTTTAAAGGTCAAAATCACTTGACTCTTAAGTTGACAGCTATTGTGAACTAATTTCATTAATTTTTTAAGCAATCATGGTCATTAATATGAAAGCATGTAGTTAAGATCACAGCGAAGTACTTAAGTAAGTATGTAGTTAAAGTCATGTAAGTGGAAGCCTTAAAGAACGAGAAAGCTGGAATCATGAGAATTGTATATAGCTTTATGTTGGCTCACATCAGTCATTGATAAATGTTACTATGGATATGAAATGGTAAACAAAACCCGGGTTTCAGTTACATACGTATGATAGTACCTTTATGCTAAACATTTTATAGTCCCAAATCATCAATTCAAATTCTAGCAACCTTCGCATAGTTGGCCAGAAATAATAATAGTAATTCACAATCTCATTCGTGTGCGATTCTATCAAGAGGTAAAAGAATACCTGAACTGAACTAAGTACACATACTAAAATGCGACTCAAATTTGCCATTATTGGACCAACTGGAGTGAGTACAATCTTTTAATTTTAAGATAATATTTTAAGAATTTTAAGAAAATATTTACCTTACTGAAAATAAATGCAAATATACATTTTATAATTATACTATATGCAAATTATAACCTAATAATATTTTTCTCAGTGTGGAAAAACGGTGTTGGCAAATCTCCTCGGAGGAGAAAATGACAGTAGTGGCGGAAGACCACCAACGAGACCAACACATTCGCTTAGAATTGTCGAGTACACTGTGGCCAATGTGGATTTGCGGAAACACACAACTGAAGTGGATATACAACTTTGGGAAGTCGGTGGAAATCCACGGTAGGCAAACAAGTTCATGTTATTAAAGCCAAGCATTATGTACTACAGTCAAACCTGTCTATCTGACTGTACCTATTTATAACAAATGGTTAGATTTTTAATGTGGTAGGTAACGAAACTTCTAGCTTTGAAGAAACTCGTATTATTTAAATATCCACAACTTACCTAAGTAGATTTATAAAACCTAAAACCTAGCTTTCAACAATCTGTCATCTCCAGGGCCGAGTACAACTCAAGAATAAAAAATAATCCAGCAATGCCTTTTTATTCAATGGTTTACCCTGAAAATGACAATGATAGATTGTTGAAAGCTTGATTGTGTAATTTAAAAAGATTTCAATAATCCCTGAAAGAGCACTTAAAATTAGTTACAGAATCTAATTGTACTTTCGACTTATGATGAGTTATGATGAGCATATAAATATAAAATAAATTATATCTGTACTTCTAATACATTTCCTGAATTTTTAGCTTGAGATCCATATGGCCAGCTGTCCAGAACAATTTGGACGGGGTGATTATTCTTTATGATGTGAACAACGAAAGTCACATTCGTGAATCGAGCAACTTGCACATGAATTTCGTGACGCATTCCAATTCAAGCATAAGTCCTACTCAATGCTTCATCATTGGAAATGTTTTCCGTGGCCAAAGGGACACCGGTCCTCAGAAAATCATCGGAGTTGGCCCGAAAGTTCGTCACATTGCTGTGAATTTGGACGACGATTCAAATCAGCTCCGAGAAGAATTCAAGAATTTCTTAACTGGAGTTGCTCAAATTATTTATGATAAAGAAAAAGCAACTCTGATGACGTAAAGCGAGAAATCCTTCAATTAATCCTTTAACCTTTAATTACTCTTTGTTTTTTGGGCAATTCCTATATCCGTGAACCTTCAACCTAACATCCTTTATTTTTTGCTTCTTTATGTAATCCCTTTCTTAATTTTTTCCTTCCCATATTAGCCAATATATGGAACATCCCCAAGAAAAAGTCTTATCTCGAAAGTTATCGAAGAAAGAATTACGGGATGTCAAAAAAAGTATCAAAAACTCTCCGAAAAATTCTGCTATTGCTGAAAGCTCTGTTGTGCCACCCCCTAAAATCAATAGGACCAAAAGACGGCTCACTGGGAACGTGAGGAGAGACTCTGCTTGTAATTTCGAGAGTATTGACGCAGATGAGACAGATATTATGTGCCTTATGGTACCGAGGAATGAAAGAAATTAATACGTTTGCAAAAACGTAAATAATTACCTTGCTGGCGAAGTTGGCTTAGTTAGATAATTCTTTATCTCATTTGCACAGTCATAAATTAAACATTTAAGAGGTTTGGGTGAAGTTAATAAATATTATGGATTATAGTCCGCAGGTGGTCTGATCTGGTCTAGGCTTCTAAAAATGTAAATCGTGTCAGTGCTGTAATATACCTTAATAAGTGTACAAAAGAGTTTATGTCTTACGTAAATGGTAATAGGAAGGAGATACTATCAGTTGATTTTAATTTACTATAGCATACATATATCTCAGCTTATTAGTCGAACGAAATGCTTGCTCTTTCTTGTGCGTCATAAACTGCATGACTTGTGAAGAAAATTTATTAATTGTTGTAAACGTGACTTTCCTGCGATTCTTCACAGATACTTACCAAACCCAGACCAATCGTGGTACTAACTATGTATATTACATTATACAACTAGTTCTTTAAGGAAAAAATCCGGAATCTTCTCCAGTAATGCCAATATATTAAAAATGTGTATCTTGTAAACATATTTGCTAAATACACGTATTCTATGTACCTGTAAATATTTATTTATGTAAATATGTACGTATTTTCATCATCCCTTCAAAATATTGATAAACAATAAAGCAAAAGTAATATAAGTTACGATTACACAATTTGTATTTTGTTATCGTGGCATTTGTATTCAAAATTCACGCCTGTCACACGTCAATCTTAACTTCTGTCAACTACTACTTTACATCATATCAACTCAACATCCTTATTTACATTTACCAATAACAATATTTGTTGATAGAATAGACATTCAGGAAAAACGAGATTTTAATATTCAATGACACTCTGAACGCAAAGCGCCTAAACGTTTGCTAAATTATCCTTAATGTGCATCACTTACAATTATAATGACAGTGATAGCTTTGTTTAGTACCTATAGAATGAAAATCTTCTGGGAAATGTTAGGTGCTAGATTCTAATAAAGTATATAAATCTTGATTATAAATACATATAGAGGACAGGACTGGATTATATACTACAGAAATGCCTACAGAAATTAGCTACAGAAATCTACTGCTCGCATTTCCCTATCGTTGCACAGGTAGGTATGTATAATTTATGGAGTTGGAACACTATTATTACAGGAAATAATTTTTCTATAGGAAATTAATCATTAGAATCGCTAGTAGAAAGGATAGGCTCAATAGATCATTTTAATGTTCCATAAATCTACTACAACCAATCTACATATTAAACATGGAAGATTATAAAGTAACCAATATTGCAAGTTTACACAAAAGGTTTATGTCTTACACTTTGCAGGAAAATAGTGTTTCCTTTCACATACATAGAAAATATCTATTTTTATTGAACAGAAATGGTTATTAGTAAATGGGGTTCATTTTGTGGTTGTGCTTTTTATAGCCAATTCATGATTTTGTATTTGTATGTACTGCATCTCTAAGAAAGTAGTAAAGCAGTATCTTGTGTTGTAACCATTTAACAATGTTTTGTATGGATCCGTGTGCATAAAGTACTGATTATGAATGCAATAATGTATGTTCAATAATGGTATGGTCATTACTGTTAATAATGAGCCATTAGTGAGCTGCATTACAAGTACAAGGTAGTCGTCTTTTGTTTACGTTAATACGACACGCTTCAATTGCTTTGCATTTGTCTTTAGCTCCGATTATCTATTGACTATATATACATACTATAGTCAATTAAGACACCTATTTAACTAATCATCGAGAAGACTATGCCAATACCTAAACAAGTGCTTACGTAAAGTTGGTACAATTACTTAGAAGGACAGTCAATATTTGTACTAATTATTTCCTATTGTTTTTCTTTAGCCTAATGAACAGTAAGATATAAAATAATAAGAAATAATAAGAAATTGATTTATAAAAATACACATAAACACACAGCAGATACATGTTGACAAAATTGATGCTAGTGGATAAATGTGTGAAGGTGGAAATGCATTAAGAATCTTCTTGTACTTTTTAATTCCTTTTTTCTAGAGAAACATTTTATACATTAACAGTAATTAGAAATAAAGAAATCAGGTTGAAAAAGATTCACTTACAAAATAGTACGTAAGAAGAATAGTACTAACTTAAAATTGGTACTGACTGCGAGACATTTTTATACTGTATTTCATATGGGCTGCACAACGCTGACGATAAATTAGTTCTAAAATTAGCAAACAACAAGTCCATTGCGTAATACGTGTAACGTCTAGTCTGCATACAGTAAAAGCACTTCCCTATTAAAACTGGACGCATTCCTTGTCACATCTTTGACATTATTTACTACATGAGTCAAGCCTATTCCCGAAGTAGATAAATATAGGTATTTGTACTATTAGCAAAACAATATTTATAATTGGGTAGGCTTCTGTAATACAAATTAGAATACATAATATGCCCCTAATATAATTAAACTGCTCAATTCACCAGCCTATATGACGTGTGGATGTAGAGCACGACAATATTTATTGAATGGTACATCTATTTACAGTAAGTAGGTAGTCTATATGATATAATATTATCAGCGAATTAGATTACAGATATCACTTAATAATGAATAAAGGGTTATGCAACGAAGTAATACATATTTACCAACATCGAGGTTAGTTGTTTGAGTCATTAAATACTCATTACTATACAGACAGATATCAAAGGATTCAGACAGAGTATTAACCAGTTTAGTAAACCGGCTATGTAGATAACATTGTTGCAGGCTCTATAAGTATATACTAGTAATGTATGCTACTTATCATCTCTGCATATAAGCAATATCAATACAGGCAAAAAGCAATACCTGGATATACTTAATCTTAAATGAAACACGTTTTCACATCTACTGATGTGTAGTGCCATGTTCCATAGTCCTCCTTTTGGAATAAATTGTTAGTTGAACTTCTTGTAGTGGTTCTGAAAATCTTGTAGGGATATTTTGAAGCCCGCCTAATTCGGAGTGTATATTATTTTAATTTTTAGAGCTAGAGAACAGGTAGTATTATATCATTGCATCATTATGTTGATTATATTAGGAATTTTTGGATTTATTGTGTTAGTAGGGATTATGTTAATAATCTACGCAAGGCAAAATTATGGTGTTCTTGAATCATTGAATATTCCTGTAATGAAACCAACGTTTTTCATGGGAAGCGACCCATATGGATATCAAAAAGTCCAGCATTTTGAAGATATTAAGAGGATGAAGCAATATGGACCTTTCTATGGTGTAAGAATATAGTAGTAGTATATTCTAATTTATGTAAACCTATCCCTTTAATATCATTTAACAACCTATACCTAGCAATGTATTTCCTACTGTTCTTATAGGAAGATAAGAAATGCCAGAATTGACACAATAATAAATCTCACTTTAGATGAGTTAAATAATAAAATTCAATGTTTGTTTAGTTCGTAATTGCAAAAACCTCCCATGTATATATAGGTAGATTTAAGTAAACAAAATTATGACATATGTATATGTAATGTGGACAATGACCATGTACATAGTATTGTTGTGGAACTACGTCCGTGCTGATAGCACAATATCTTTGGAAGTGATATGTGCTTTCAAAAATCCTGGCCAAATAATATTTTCTCGTGGTCCTATTATTATTATTATATATCATTAATATTAATTCATAACTATTATAGGCAACTTATATTGACCATAATTTGCGTCTCGTACTATGTAGTCATACACAATGAATAGTTATCATGGGATAGGAAATAATATATTAGTAATTTGTTTCTTGGAATGATCCAACAGATTTATGAAGGACAATTTCCGCAGATTCACATAAACGACCCCATGCTCATAAAGCTCATCATGGTACAGCATTACGACCACTTCTCCGAAAGAAATGTTGCTGATTTTGGTCATCCAATTGCCGACGAAGGTCTAGATTGGATTCAAGGTATGCAAATATTTTCTAATAAAATTCTCGATGTGTGGTGCGTATATCGGCAGATTATCATTAATATTCAAATTTTCATTTTATAGGGAAAAAATGGAAGTATGTCCGTTCGATGTTAACAACTGCATTTACAACGAGTCGGATAAAGTTAATGAGCGAACCATTAAGTCTTTTAGCAAATGATCATGTGAATGATTTGAAATCCAAGATAAACAGTAAGAATGAAATTCATCAGTTTGAATTTAAAAAGTAAGTTGCGTGTACATACTAGGTATACACATTTTGTAACTATAGTTGTTCAAATTTTATTTACCTATCTCTAATACTTCGCTACTTAAAAGAGCAAAACGTAATGCCTGGATACATACTTTAAATATCATATCATCATTGTTTGATTAATTTATGTTAATCTTCATTCTACATATTCATTCGACCTTCTTTTATTTTTCATTGTAAACACCAAGTTGGAACTATCCTATAATTACATCGAAGTATGATATACATTTTCAAATGAAACGTAAAATAAATGGCCAACACACAATTTTCCGCAGAATGAGAATGGGCCAATTCACATTTTTGTATTGTGTGAAAGAGCCAAGTACCTATAGAATAACTTGGGCAAGTAAATATAATAGAATAATTGACCTTTTCTCATTCTATGGGAAATTGTGGGTTGTGGTTCGTTTTAAGTCATAGGTGATATGTAAAGTATAAGTAACAGGGTCCCTAAATCCGTAGAATTCGATGAATAGATGCCAAAACTAAACTATAGTACTTATATAGTGCTTATATTTAGGATTTTTAAAACATTTTTTGTTTTGCAGGTGGTTAAGAATGGTCATAGTTGACATGGTTGGAAAATGTTACTGCGGGATCGAGTTCAAAGGCCATAAGGATCCTAACAATGAAATGTGTCAATTATTCAGTGATTTACTTGGCGAAAATGAGACTAATCAGCACACATTTTTAAGTTACACAATACCAAGTAAGAGATTTTATACGTGTAGTGTCAAAATATAAGGCACAGCACTATAACTATGAGTAAATCTTGGTAAAGCCCTGTTGGATTTACTATTTATTTTCTAGTTTGTTGTTTGGATAGCTAACGAGACCCATTTATTTAGAGACCCAAATACTTAAATCTACCTGTTAAGTGATTAATTTTGTACAATAAGAATTAATTGAGTTAATTATTTAATTATGTAGATTTTAATTGAGGAATTATAAAGAAGGAGATGAATGTATATTTATTGATTGGTAAACAGACAGAATACTGGTAAATTTTTTAATAGTTACTTATAATGTATGAATATGTAAACTAGTTCAAGACGACCATTTATTAGTATATGCTAGTGAGTAACTATATGTTTCTTCCTCTTTTGCAGTGGTATTTCCATTTCTTCGCCGATTCTTCCCAATGATGCCAGCCAAGGATCTTAATAGGATAAGCGCAATAATAACAAACCTTTTGCAAAATAGGATAAAAAATAAAATAGAATTGCCCGACTTTCTTGGAAACTTAGCGAGTCACTGGGAGCGTTTAGATACGGATGAGTTTCGCTCGTTGGGAATAACGAAGGAGACGATAATCTCCCAAGCGATGGAATTCTTCCTTGTATCATATGACTCTGCTGGAACACCGATGATTCTATTTATTTACTACTTGTCTCAAGCATCTGAAGAAATTCAAGAGAAAGTTCTGAAAGAAGTGGACTCTGCCTTTGAAAAATACGGAGGGGTGATTGGACACGAGGCCGTGAATGATATGCCATATTTAACGGCGTGTTTCAGCGAGACTTACAGACTTATCCCTGCATTCATCCGAGCCGAGCGAGTGTGCACTCAAGAATGGGAACACGATGGACTAAGAATTCCTAAAGGAATGACGATAATATTCCCACTATGGGCTACAAACAGACATCCAGACTTTCACGATAATCCAGATCATTTCAACCCAGAGAGATTTATGCCTGCGTATAAAGACGACATGGATCCCTACGCTTTCTCCACATTTGGACACGGGCCAAAGAACTGTGCTGGAATGAAATGGGGTTATCAAATGTCCAAATTGATCGTGGCCCGCTTTCTTCTCGATTTTAGAGTCAGAGCAAGGAAAGATACTTCTCTCCAGTATAAGCCAGGAAATGCTTTCATACCGCAGTACAAACCTATCTATGTAGATCTAGTCAAAAGAAGATAATTTCTTTTATTTCCTATAGACATAGAAGATCCATGCAATAACTAATTTGGACTGTGATTCTAAATTAAAAGTGCCACATTATATTGGCTTCCATGAACAGCCCAATAATGTTTAACCTTCACAATTGGCAAAGGAATGCATGATTATTATTAGAGGTCACTACATATTATTACTAGTTACTATAAATTACAATGTGACCAAAGTAAATATTTTATTATTACATGTCGTAGCTTCAACTATCATTGTATGTACTGGATAAATATTGTGTCAAAAGTAAGTAATGCGTTTTAGTAAAATAAAATGTACTCGTATATTATTAGTATCATCACATTTCTGCCGTATCACCACATAATACCGATATAAGACTATACATGTAGTAGTAGTATACTAAATATTATTTGTGTACTTTGTATTACATAAATAGTACGTACAATTGGGAAGATAAGTCAGAATGCAAATGTAATAATAATATTGTATAAATGGTCGGTTTTATTAATTGAACGTGTATAGTAATTAAATATGCTTTCACTAAATAAAAATAGGTAAGACCTTGCATTCTCATTTCATAGAGCATTAGGATTTCGCAATGAACTATTCCGTATTATAAGGAACACGATTATCCCACACACCATATATGTAGCCAAATAAGCAGAGGTTTGTCTCAGAAATCACTCGTATCCACATCCAGACTTCATAACAGCTGTCTAAATATATATTTGCCTCTTCCTCAGAATTCAGCCGGAAAATGCTTAATGTGCTTCCATTAAAGCCATATTACCTGATAAGTTGTAGTGCGAGTCAGAATGCTAACGGATATTAGAAACTTCCTCGTCAATTCATTTCCTAGTCAAATATGGTAATTTGACTGGTAATTCGATATCTTTGGTTACGGCAGAAATATATCTTAACATATTGATATGGGGTTTACATTTTCCAGAGTTCTAGATACCTACTGTCAAAATTTATATTCCATTTTACCAATCTACTGCGGAAAATTCTCTCTACTGACACCGTAATTTGTTTCGTAGTGTTAAGTTTACATTTACTGACCGATTAATTTTTTCTACCCCCTGCTTAATTCATATCTATTTTATATGCACTTACTTTATGTTTATAGTTCCTTAGAAAGACCGCTGTCTGAAGATGTATATTTATCATTAGCAGCACAGCCACGCAGACTCAAGTAGTAATTAAATAAAACCTACTGCCTCATTGTATTTATGACTTCTTCGAGAAATCGGTGGCGAAGCAAAAAACCATAAGGTACCTAAATATACTGAACCGATTTCAATGAGAATTTTATGTTGAGGTTGAGGGGAAATGCATTCATTAAATTCAGGTGAGACAAAACATAAATATTAGTTAACGCACTAATTACTTATATCAGAGCTCATGTGTTTGCTGATATTATGCACGTAAAGTATCTAATTTCATATGTGAATTATAAATCCTTGTGTATAAAATAAAACTGAGTAAATATGTTTTATCTTATAGTATATAGTATAGCAAAACAATGATATGATTAAGTATTCTTAACGTTGTGTTGTGTTCTCCCCATATGTACACAGGTTGCAGGGCAAGAAAACGAAACTTGTTAACCACCTAGTGTTAGTTGCATAAGGTGGTGATCCTATTGTGTTGTTATTAGTTCTACACTTGTTGTGCAAGGTGGTTACCTAATATCATACTTATCCCATCCAGTACCTGTACCATAACCATTTCTGAAACTACCTATACTTACCGGAATTACTATACGCTTATGTTGAATGAAAATCTCTCCATAAAATAAATACATAAACAATTTAGGTAATACACAATAGGAACATAATATTTTGCTCCATAATGGCTGCATTTAAAGAGGGCATTTAGCATTTGCCAAAATTGGAACCATTATTTGCATACGTGTGTACATAGGCAAGTGTTGGTAATTTAACAAACCAGACTTCAAACGGAATGTTGATGAATCTATTTACAGCTGCAATTATTATTGGAAATTCGTTATTGGTTTCAGTAGTACTCGTAATTTCAGAATCAGATAAAGGTAAGAGAAAAATAAACAGATATTTTTTTAACTTTCACTCTAATTCCTACTTATAACGTTCACTTTTCTACAAATCGTAGATGGAGCAGATAAATTGTTATGTTTTGCCGTATTCGTATCTTTAATTCCAAAAATGCCAAAAGTAAACACTTTTCCAGGCCAGGGCTGTCGCTCTAAAGTACATTAGAAAGCATCCTTCTTGGAGGAAATAACGTTCGAGTTTCAGTAAAAGTACTGTACATCATGCTGTAGTTTCCGCGTTTACTAGAGTTAGTAGAAGACAAGGTCTTTACTTAGCAACTTACCCTTCTTCTGTTTTGTGGAATGGAAACCAAAGAAAGCTTATTTCTTTACTTACAAGTTCTTCCGCTGGAATTAAATGTAGTACGTACATAGACTATAAATATAATCTGGTAGCATAACTCACTATATTCTAAGATTCTACTAGACTAGTTGTTCTCCACTGAGAAAGTAAAAGTAAAAGTAAAATAAAGTAAACTTACTTAGTTACTATAGTAAGAAATAGCTCAGAGTTACTTTACTCTTTCTTCTAAGTACTACTACATCTTCTACGTATGTAAGTAAAGTGAAGTAAGTAAAATAAAGGAAGTCAAATCATAACATAACAAGGCAAGGACGGAACAACTCTAGTTGAGAAAATCTAGGAAATGAGCAACAATGAATGAGGGCGCACATGGGTAGGTAACTAGATATCACTTTTTCTCCACTACATTACTTTCACTCCAGACCAGGAAAGAACAGAACAGAAAAGACGTCATCAAACCATGTACATACTTTATATTATTATACTTATTGTATGTACAGTACACAGAGATTCTATGTACATTTATCTGTAGTAAGTAAGTATATGATTGTAGTATGTACTACTAACAATTTATATAACCAACTTGATAGTAGAGATAGGAACATAAATAAACGTGGAAATTTTAGACTATCATATGACATACTGAAAACTAAAGCTAACTAGAAGGAACCAGAGGCAGTGTACGTAAGTACGTAGGTACTACCTTAAAGTAAGTAAAGTAAGTAGTACTAACAAAGTACCTAGTGAATTGCAAGTAGGGCAGCAGCAAAAGCAAAACGAGCCAAAAGAGACTTAACCTAAGTTGACTACCTAACGTACGTACAAACACAGAAAGAAACTAAAGGCAAGGACTTTGGTTTCGTAGGAAGTGTTATATGTCATTGGCATACAGTACCACAAGGCATATACTAATGTAGTACCTCCCTAACAATAAGTAGGAGCGCAAAAATGATAACCCTTTTAAATTACATTAAGTTTACTACCGTAGCATATTGAAATTCGTAATGTTTGTGCCAATTTTGATAAAATATTGTCACCTAAAATATATTAGCCAATAGTTTCATATAATCTTACAATTGAGTGCTAAGATTATAGAGACAATGAAATTCAATGCTTTACCTTTACTGGCTTTCATTAAGAAAGTTTACTAAAAAGTAAGCACGGAGTCCCTGCGCCTATGACATGTATAAATGCTCCTAGCATATACTACTAGTGTAAATCTAGAATACGAGGATCTCATTCTGGAGGAACTGAACGGGAGACAGAGAACGGAACAGAAGTGAAGCCAAAGCCAAGACCAAGACGAAAGGAAAAGCTGGAAAGCGTATGAAGAGTAGACTCTGCAGTGCAGGCAAACTGCGACTGCAGACTTTTTAAATGTATCCCCAATACCATCAAGTTGCGTGACTTGGTTCTGCAAGCAACAGCTTCAACACATACATATCCTTATATTGTACCATCCACAATCTACATAGCTTGTGTATACCTTAATACAGATATGTATGTACCTATGTACAATTACATCCAGTATGAACTATCCAGTAAAGGTACCATATTACAACACATCACACCAAGTGCAAGTCTAGTCTTAGTCCAGCAACCCAACCAAACCAGTACCAGAACCAGTACCTTCCACTTGTATGTACTCTTGTGATGATGCTGAACTGAGCAGTAAGTTACGTTTACGTAGGACTGCCTAAATACATTAGGCTACGTAGAACAAACTTCATTTTGCACACTAAGACATGTAGTAGAGCCAAAATGTAAAGCAAACGAAGCTAAACGAGAGAAAAGCAAACCAGCCAAACGAGATCCAGAATCTAGCATCAGCCTTATCGTAAAGCCTAGCCTCTTCTTTGCATCGGGATCGCATCCATACCATTTTACAGTACCATACCATGCTGCTGAATTGAATTGGACCGAACTGAAGTCAAACTCATCGCCATCGCAAAAGCACTAAGACAATATAATGTAATACACATACTGCATCGTCAGTCAGTTAGTTATTTTATTGGTAAGGAAGGATAAGAGAGGAGACGAGAGTTAGATTGGAGTTGAAACCTGAAGCAATTTGAATAGAAACTCGAATCCCTTTTAAATGTGGACTTACGTTTACGTTTACGTTTAGCCAACTATTTTAATATACTACAATAGATGCATGCAAATACAGAGTTCCTAATGTCTATCATAAGGTATGCATTTCTACGCATGCATTAAACGTATAGGATTTGCAATATTTATTATTGCATTCCTATTCTTTAACTACTCTGTACTCTGTCTGTACAGTCTGCATATCACATTACATATGGCTAGCGAAGTGTCTTCCTTTATATGGAACTCGCATTACAGTCACAGTCAGCTTGCTCCTGGAATAAAATAATAATGCCTAGCCTAGCACACAATAGTGTGTACATGTATAAAAGAAAGGAGGAAGCACGTAGAACAAATGAAAAACTCTCCTCTATATACCTAAATGTGTTTTATGTGGTGTAAAAAGAGAAGTCCACTTTATTTCGCTAGCAAATAGCTTAAGCTT
>JAQFYC010001842.1:0-30163 GCA_034694165.1 Tomocerus mixtus | reverse complement strand
ATGTAATTACCGGGTGTATTCTTATACGTCCGGGAGTTCCTCTTGGTTTTGCCATGGGATATTTCGCTTTAATATTAATATTTGACCAGGGTGACCGACCGTGAGTGTGATATATGTTATACTTTTTGTTTGCTAGTAGTAGAATTGTACATTGTCTGTCCAGTGCAGTGCGTAGTGGTGAGTTTCGATGTAAATGAGTTGTAGGTTGTATAATAATGAGGTGTCTCCTCAGCTTCCTTCGACCAACACAGCACACATTGAAGTAGACCGTATAGAAACAAGTAGAATTCACTGCATTTACATATCTCCAATAATCACCTTAATGGTAAATGGTAATCGCCGAATCGCCACTGCCAGCAGATAAAAGACGGCCATCTTCCAAGTCTAAATTTTCTGGAGTCGGTTTCGAAAAACGCACTTTCACTTCGAAAATGTCAATCCTTCACGCAAACACAAACACCACTACACTGATCGCGTCACACTGGTCATTTTGATATAAATTTTGACAATGAGGGTCGAGAATTTACAATGAAACACAATAAAATAATTTTTGCCATTCTGGAGGAAACAGAATGTACGTGCTTCACCTGCAGGCAACCAAGAGGAATATTATTATTAATATTATAATAATATTATATTACTTATTGTTAAATAACTGAGAACATTTCTTTCTCTTGTGCAAAATGCGAATGTAAACTACTGCATGTAAATAAATACAAACTGTACTATTACTATCTGCATCTACATGATACATAATATTTTGCGCTGTATTGACACCATGGAAAACTTGGCGAGTTACAGTATTCCACTGCAATTCCTACAATAAAAATATACATTTACTGCCTTTTCCCTTCTTCATTCTAGTCTTTACTTCCTTTCTTCAGTATGCTTTATTTTACGCACACAACATGTTTAGCAGACAATAGATGTGTAAAGTTGTAATGCTATGTAATGTATGTACATAATATGTATATCAGTATATCTTCTATATTAGTATACCTATACATAAATATCAAGTGAATTTACATAAAGTTATTCCTTTCCAAATATTCATCTGTGGTATATGTAGCGACTTAACTGTAGTATTAGTATATATAACATATAGAAGTATATTAACTGAAGACGTTTTGAGTAATATCAGTACTAACAGCAATGTCTCGGAAAATAATGTTATTATTCGTACAGATACTTAAATTCCACTTGTTTCTGCGGTATTGCCTAACGACTTGGAAATAATTTTAGCACACCATTAACTTTCTCAGTTAGCAAATGCACACAAATAAGTAGGTACAAATATGTATAATTACATAAAACTTGTCAATGTGGTCACAACAAGTCTGTTTACTTATTATTATGAAAACGCATCTATAGCAAACGTTGTGTACTATAAGAAGTATAGAGAAGGTTCTCAAAATATCTGTGTAGGTTTTGTACTACTATGTGTATTAAATTGCCATGGTCAGACAAAAAGTCGTAAAACATTCTGGAACACAAGAGAACTTTCGGAGATGAGATGGAGGAAAACCAAACCACAAGGGGAAAGTGATCGTAAAATATGAATTTGAATAAAGGCTAAGGCTTGCAAAAATGAGTGATGGACAAAGTGAGTTCAGCTCATTTTTTAGCAGACCCGCGCATCTGGACTAGACTTTTGACTAACAAAAACTAAACGGGTGTATTATGTTCAGCCAATTGCTTCACATTAGACTTTTTGGATGAGAACACTTACATACTATACACAGTGTAAGAAAACTGTTAAAATATACACAATACTAACAAAGTAAGTAGGAAGGGAAATAACAAGAATTTTTGGAATGAAAAGATTATAATGAAATTAGTCTGGGGAAACATTATTATTAAACGAATGAAATAATAAACTAATTTCGCTAACAGTTGTCTTTTTGTAAAATAATTAATTTAGTGGGTTGTATTGCAGATTGGAATTATTTTTTGTTGTTGTAGATTTGAATTTTTTGAGGATATATGAATTTTAGGCATAGTTGTGTATATTTTAGTTATATAGTTATAGTACACATAGGTGTGTGTGAGTTAAAATGCTGTTGGAGTTGAGAAGTATAGCGAAGGAATCAAAGAGGCTCCAATTTAGCATTAGTTACTGTCTTGTCAGAAGTTGGAAAAATGATGTTGAAGGCTGGGAGAGGAAGGAGAGGAGTTGATCGAATGGAATTGAGTTAGCCAGAGCAGTCCATAAACACGATGGCTAGAGAAGGCCAAAGAAAGTGTTCAGAGTGAAAGAAAAAGTGGAAAGAGGCGAGGAAAGTGAAGTCAACGAGTGGCATGGCAAGGCATGCAATGGCAGAACACTACATATCAGCCGACCCACAATCTATTCCACGTATGTGTGTAGTATGTTGTGTCCTATTATGTTATGCAACTCTATATGTATGTACATTACACTACACACTATATGCAATATAATTCTTAGATAATATTACTAAATACTGCCTAAGGTAGGTAGTAGTAGGTATACTGTAATATTATTTAAGCACGTAGTAGTACATGGTGGTAGTAAAAATATAATATAGAGCATAATATGCTGTAGTTGAGAATGTAGTAAGAAAAAAACGATTTTACATTCCAAGTGAGTTGGTTTGCTCTTGGAAGGAGCAGAGCGTTGGAATATTTTCGGTGCACTTCTCCCAAGATTCCTTTATCTATGTACTATGTATTATAAATATATAGCCTTTGAGACTGAGTGAGTAAGAATATGAAGGCAAGGAAGTGAAAGGAAGGCAAGGAAAGCACAAGACTTGCACTTCCGTTGTAAATTCAGGATACACTCTTACTTACCCTTCATTGCCTCCACTTCTTTCCTTTTTCTCAGACTTTTAGTACATGCTATACTACAGTATACAATATACATACATACAAGTTGACTTGGCTTTCCCTCATTCCATTGTTGCATGGCTTACATACATAAGCTTAGCAAAACTCAACTACTGAACTTTACCCTGTACTTGTAGACTAACTTTCATACAATATCCAATTTAGATATTTTAAAATATCTACAATGTACTATGTAGGTAATACTACTGTTTCTCGTTAAGCTATGCAGTTTAATTTATTCTTAAACCACAGAGTCAACTGCTTCTGCGATATAGTAGTCCACTGTCCTCTTTTTTGTCGTTGCCCAAAAAGACTAAAGTTAAAGAATGCTGATAATATTTTAGATTACTGCGGACCATTTAATCTTAAATGACGAAATTTAACACTGATACACCTTTACCTTAAATATTAGCAAAAATAATAACTTTTGAACTTTCATTTTTATCGTCGTATCAGTCAAAATGTATTGAGCAAATGAAATCAAGGTATCCTTAACCAGAATTTCTTGCTACCCAGTCACTACATAACAGTTTCAGCTACAAAATACACAGATACACTATCCAAGATATATATATTAATGCAAGGATAGGATCTATATCTAGTATATATCTGTAGTATAATGCACGTAAATATTTAGTTAGTAAGAATTTACGGAGCTCCTTACCTTATAGTACAGAGAAAAAGAATACAGCTCCATAGAAGTACTGTGCCATGCCAATAATGTAACAGCGGCACGGCGGCACTGGCAGGCGTTCTATGTAACTAAATAAATGCAAGAGGCAAGGCCAGATCAAGAAGCTTCATGGAAGAATTCCATCTTTAATCTTTTACTTTCTGCTGCCAATATTGAGGAAAAAGTTACAGTATCTGGTCGAAGGGCATGGAAAAATGTGCATTCTAACCATGTGTATCCAAAGAACATTTTTAACAAACATGCATGTACATTATCTAGTAGCTACAGTTATTTGGAAACTTTCTATATCTATTTTTGTATATGTGCATATGCACTTTCTATGTCAATCGTATTTTGCATTGTAAGGATATTTACAAATTATTTGTAAATATCTATCTATTATATCTATGTGTTAGTGGTAGTATTGAAACTCCAATCTGCAATATAACAAACTGACATGTTGCAATATGAATTAAAACGTACTGCAGAACATTAATCCCTAAAATAAAATAAAAAAGTTCATTTTCGTGAAAATGACAAATTCAGTAGATGTTTAACATTTTACAGTTTGCATGGACTAATCTAGTTTCTTTCAATCTAAACGGAATTCCAATAGAAACGCCAACATTTAATACGAGTGTGAACGTATTATTTGAATATACTTTTGCGGTACTTACTTATTTAGAAAAGATATCCTTTTTAAGAAGACCTTCTCCACTCGAAGACAACTTACATCAAATTCAGTCGGAAAGAGAGAACCACGAAAGAAACTGGCTCCATTTTCCAGTACACATAATTCAATAGTGTTTGCCAAAGAGGAAATGGAGCCGGGAGAGTTGAATACACATTGTGCTTTCTCTTTCTGTATTGCATACATGACTGTATGTACCATGTATATTCTAATGTTAAGTATGCACTGACTTTGAATTGACTAAACTTTCCTTATTCCGTTGGCTTTCTTTAAGTCCACCTATTTATGTAGTGATGTGTGCTGGTTTGACACAAGTAGCTAGGAAAAGTCCATTTTACAATTCTGACAAACTTAACTCCCCCGCATAAAACGAAAGTAGAGTTAGACTGAGCAGAAAACAAGGAAACTTAACTTGTGCAACTATTTTACGCTTTGCTACATATTATGGAGAAGAAATCCGTTCTTTGGGTTTGCAAATCTTATCTTTGAGCTTATACACAACTGTATTTCTAACAGAAACTATATATGGAGTTTGCATATACATTTCCTCTGTATTTAGATGAGAGGCAGGAAATGTAAGGTAATGTAAAAGTACCTTCCACAATTACAATTAGAACCTACAGGAACATTTCCTCATTGTACTGTGTTTCACTTTCACTGGCAGGCGATGCCATGGCAGGCCATGCCAGGCCATGTCTGTCTGTTGCAGTTAAGTAGAGTGACTTGAACATGCAAATGCGAATTCGACTTCGTTCCAATTTCTTATCGGATTCTCATGAGTTTTCCAATTGGGACAGCCAGAGCCAGCCAAAGAACATACATCACAATGCAATGCATGTAATGTAATGTAGTACATACAATACAATACAATACACACTAGTGCATGTGCAGGAATATACATACAGACAGAATAAATATAATGGAATAAATATAATGGAAATGAAAATAGAACAAGAAAAGTGAAGTCTCGGAAGGAGGCAGTCAGAAAAGGGAGTGTGTATGTTGTGCGGGAATAAAAGTGGTGTGGTGTGTGAATTGAGACTTTCCGTTTGCCTCTCCTCATCCCGTCCTCGTGTCATGTCATGTCAACTCGGGAGAAACGCAACGCAACTCAATCAACCCGATTTCTTACGTTTGTTCAACAAAACTCAAATGGAATCGTGTCTACACACATACATACAGTTGCATGGAGAATTCTTTTGAATAAGTAGTACATACTATAGTACCTTGCATTTTAAATTCACAGTAAATTCACAGTCAAGTCAGTTCAACACATGATTACATATTTTGCATTCGTATCCTATCAACTCAACACACTATTTACTACATACAATATACAATGCAATGTAAGGAAATCATATGTACAAAGGAATAAATTTTATACATGCATATCTAAAGTAGGAAACACTTATACCTACTTACTCACTGAGTCAGTAGTAAATGTGTGCAAGCAACCTTTAGATATTTACCAACTGCTATGTACAAATAGTAGTACTTATAGAAATACCTAGAAAGCATAATAATACCTACGTATGGTGAATGAGAGTGAAAGCGCAGAGGAAATGAAACGTTGCCCTTTTTCCGAAAGTACTAATAATATTTGAGATATTATGGCAATAGAAAGCCAAAGCCAAGTTGGCTTGACTTGACTATGCAAAAGAAACGCTAGGTTTTTCCATTGTGTATATGGAAAACAGAGTTGGCTTCAGTCAGAGAGGGTTCTTTCCTTATGTATGCAGATTTTATTATATTATCTCCTACTATATTATTAGCAGATGCTTTGTTGGTTCGTTGCCTCCTATTCCCTATACGGAAGCATTGCATTGTGTATGTAAATACAATAGCTAAGGTATTATCTATATACATTTGTATAGCAAGTATATAGGTATCTATGAAATATCTAATGTAATAATAAGACAAAAATAGAGACATTGTTAGTGTTAGTGTTCTGTTCAGCTACGCTATGAATATAATATACTCACATACTCACGTCACATCACACTGCAGCAGAAATATATAATATCCACATTACATAATATATATAGTAAGGTGACGGAGGAATATGTTTTAGATATATGTAGCCAAATGCATAGTGCATTCAGTTTCAGTTCTGAGAGCGTTTCATAGTGTTGTTCCTGTCAACGCGAGTCAGAATGACTCTATTCACATAATATAAAATAATGTAATCATCCATGGAAAGATAAAGCTCAGGGGAAAGAAGACTTGCTTGTTTTTTGAGGGGAAAGGAAAAGGGAAGAGAAAGAATACCTTGGCAAGTACCATATCAACATACATAGGTACGTAAATATTATGATCTGGGATGGGATGTGAGTATCAGTCTCTATGTATGCATCTTCATTCATATTATATTGGTAGGTATATTCACATGTAGGATATAGGTACATACTTGGTAAGTAAAAAGCTACCTTTGCACATACACACACACCACTATACATGGATATGTAAAAGCAATATTTTCATAGTAACAAATAGTATTATGTAACATTTATGAAGGAATTATATGAAATTGTAAGTTATCTATGCAATATACATAGATATGTATGCTAAATTTATATATAATTTTGATTAAATACTAAACTTGGCACTGTTATACTTCTTGTATGGCACAATAGCACTACTGATACAACAAAAGCGGGTGATATAGAAAGTAATAGCCAAAGTCTATAAATTTGTAGGGAGTAATAGTAAATGGTAGAATAGATTGGGAAGGAAGACTATGTAGTTTTATTTTCTGTAAATAATGTGTATTGACACGAATGTGTTCGGACAGGTGAGATATGTCCTTGTTTACAGGGAGGGTGGCTCGACAGAGAGATAAGGAGAACAGAGGAAGTTGAATTGACTTCCTTTGTAGACTGGTGGAGGACAGGAGAGATGAGAAAGAGAAAAATAAAGACAGGTGCTCTCTGTCCCCAACAGATCAAAGATGATCAGGTGGCCTTACACTGTACTACAAAGCATTGAACACCTCAGCTTTACACAAGAGATCATCACAAGGAAATGCCTGTATCACTATTATATTACATGTGTACTTAGATTGAACTACTTTAACTTAGCTATTGTTGTGTGTTTAGTGTAACACTTCCCTATTTCTCTATATTATTGTAGGAATATTGCTGTAGGTATTTATAAAATGTCTATGTGTGTTGTATTTGTATCTGTAGAGATGAAGAACTATAAAAGATGTTTACCTTGTGGGAGATATAGCGCTGCTCCGGGCTGAATGTGATATCCTGATGAATGTTCAGAATCTCCATCCATGTCTCCATAGTTAGATGTCAAAGGTCTAAGAGCTCCATTAATTCTCATCGGGAGGTCAGACGGTGCTGGCTCAGGAGGTGAATCTACGCGACCTAAAATAGACAAACAAAATTATTAGTACTGTGTATAACATTAGTAGTTCTTCCGCAATTATTAAAGATTATGTAGGCTACTTTGGAAAATGGAGCGAAACTATCACCCAGAAAAATATTTAGGTAAATAGCGTACATTTACATAGGGAATACTATTTATATATAACTGCTGACGAGTTTTAGTGACATATTTCCCTATACATTTGTGCTGTAAGGTTATATGTGTACAGATATACATAGACTGATAATATTGTACAAAGTATGTGCATAAATCTCTGATACCTACCTATACAGCTACTTAATTAATAGGATTGTGCTGGAGCAGACCAGACCAGAGAATATTGTCTGTGTCTTGTGCTAGTGACTGGCTCCAGTTCCTTAGTTTATTTATTGACGTGAAGAAGCATTGCATTGCAGATATAATATATCTCTTTTCTTACGTTCCTTCGTTCGTTAGTTAGTTACCTAGATTAGTCGAGATTGTAATTATTAGTTAGGGAGAGCACTATGTTAAATTACAGTATTGTAATCACTTCTCTGGTCTGGTAATTGGCCAGGGACTAGCGAAGCAAGGAAACCAAACCAAGTTGGATGGAATGGATTCTACATTGCCATTGCATTTGTAGTCAGCCTGGGCCAAACTCGTAATTTAGCTCTAGCAGTTAGACACATACTTACTTTAGTCTTTAGTCCTCCAAATACATATTGTACAATACAGAGTAGTGTAATGTACATATAAAAGCAAGCAAGCATTCGTTAGCAAATGACTACAGATAGTATTTAGATGTACTAGTGTGTGAATGTATATAAAAGTTGCTTCTTTCCTTAAACTATGTATACGTACTACTATGAACATTACAATATGTGCATACAGAAGAGAGATTCTCAAGTCCTCAAGTTATTTACAATGAGAGGGAAATTAAAAGTTGGCCAGAAGGAGAGCGAGGAGACGAAGAGGACACGGACAAGTCAAGAAAGGTGTTTTGTTCGAATCCAGTCCCTTCTTTTCCTTATAGTAGTGTATAATATGGATGTATGTTATATGAGACAATGCTTAGATATTCTCTGTAGTCTTTCTACTAATAGGACTATTCGCTTCACTCGCTTTCCCTACTTTCCCTTCTCTTTCTGTGTCTTCTTCTCTTGATTCGTATTCTCAAGTTGTCTTGGGTCGACTGCAAGAGAGACGAATGTTTGTGATGTGCGGACTGAACAAGATAGTGTCACTGCCAACCGAAGCCAAGCCAAGGCTAGCCAACCAATGAAACTAGCCAAACTCAAGCAAAGCCAAAGAACTAAACATATAAAAGCATATTATAATTTGTACGTATGCACAATAGGTACCACCAAGTGTATTTTATATTATGTATGTGGCTACATAGAGAAATACTTACATTCTGGACTTTCTATCCCCAAAATTTACAGAATATGTGTCCTAAGCTCAAATATCCTTTTTTAAATATGCGTTTTACAAAAATTCAGTATTTTATTAAGATCACTTTTGCAATAACTATATAATGTGTAGTATTAACAGAAAAATGTGTCGTACAATCGACAAAGCTAATGATATAGTAGCACATTACATACATAATTATGCTGGACATATTTTGCAAATCATGTTGTGTTTCACTGATTTTGCTTATACTATAAAGCCTACCAAAGAAATTTCAATTTGGAAATTTTATAGGCATATAATTAGCATATAATTTTCAGGTTTAGCTATAAATTGATAAGATATTTTTCTTAGGGAATAAAATATCTCGTCACAGGATTTAACTATAGAAAGTCAATCTGCCTAGTAGGTTCCCTTGACTTTGGCACAAACACATCTTTGTAGATATGTACATATATAGATGGTAGGAAGAGAGGGAAAGTAAGAATGAGTAAGAAAAGCCAAGAAAGTCGGCCATTAAGCTCACTCGTCACAATACATATTTATAGGATGATAGTGCTATATGGTATATTGTATACAGAAGAGGGTGGTATGGTTAGTTAGGTAGTTGTGGATAGTTAGGTACATTGAGTATACATGGGACGGACGTCTGGAGGACGGCGAAAAGGATGTGGATGGAGATTTATTGTTATGAGAGTGTGGGATGGAGGCTGGGCTTGGGCTAAAGAGCGAATTTAAAAGTTTTTAGCTAAATGAACAAAAACGGTAATCAAATTCAAATCAAAGACACAGTGAGAACCATTTATCACGGTGCTGAGTGTACTCAGCCAGCTCTCTTTCTATTCTCTTCTTTCTCCTCATTCTCCTCCAACCAAATCCAAATCCACCAAACACTTCCGTTCGTTATTCTTCTGTTTAAGTTCAACTGTTTCTCCTTACTTATGGCTTTGCATCTACTCAAGGGCTCTTCCCGCACTCTCCCTTTCACACTCATCTTCTCATTTCCTCCTCTTCACTTACATTACTCTCAAAGAGATAATACTTAACTTCCCTTCCTGGCCTGCCTGCCTTGCACAACCCAAATCTAACCAACTCTTTTCTAATCAAGACAGCCAGACCAACCAAATCTCATGAAAAACTAACGGCTTTTCAATCCAACTCATCCTCACTCAGACAGACAGCCAACCAAAGTCAAGTCAACACAATTCAAGTCTACTCCAACTAATTCTATGCACCCACTACTAATAAAAACAAAACCGAAATTCTTCCTGTCTTTTCATGTACATTATTTCCCCAATGGTATCTTAAAAATATGAAAGCTTTTTTAAATATTCTTAAAAATCAACATTATAAGAATTTTCAAAAAATATTTAACATGTGTACGTGTACTTTACGTAGACATTTTATTATCCAGCTACAATCTATTACATATGCACTTGATTCAAATTTCTGCATACTTTCTCCATGTTCCTTTTCATTTCCAATCACTTTGTGACTAATAACTGCTTTCCCTTCCTGTAAAATACTTTAATATTGGTAACGTCTACTCCTGCACACTCCAATAGCAAAAATATTTTTCATATTCATCGCAATGCCAAGATATATTACTTTTTAGAACGTCTAATGTATGGCTTTTGAATTTCTAGTAGGATGCATCAAGTCTGCATAAAAGTCAAATTGTTATACCTAAAGTATGGCGATAGTGAAAATAGATACGGTACATACTTATCTGTAGATGGAGAATGTGTGTGCATAAGGAGGAGAGAGAAAGTAAGGAGGAGAAAGAGGGGAAAGTGTTCAATTCTTTTCATTCCTCTCACATACCTCATTAAAAGTGTGAATAAATAACGTTGATGTTGAGTTGATGCTACGGCTGATTCATCTGTAGAATAGGAACACATTCAGGAAAAGAAAGTCAGTACAGTTCAAGCCAAAACCAAGTAGCGTACATTCATCCTATCATTACATACTAAGTATATCTGCATTGTAGGTAGGCAGTCTTCCCATACACAAAATTAAACCTGTGGCCTTCCAATAAGTCGGCATCGACAAAAAGGAAACTAACTATTTATCTCAAATTCCAATCTTCCCCTTCTATCTAGCTTGCATTCTAATTTTTCTGTCCTTACATAAATACTAATCTACTTAACACGAAAATGTTTAGCCAGGAAAATACTCATGTCCAGTTCTTCCAAAAAAATCGAAACCGAAACTACAAAGTCACAATTTTCTATATTGCTGCAAAAATCACAATCACATTAAAGGTAAAACTGTTAATTCAAATTTCAAATCCTACTTTTACTAATCGTGGTAATTTATTTTATTATTTCTTTGGTTCGAAATTGTTATATGATTGTATGGATTGACATTTCAAGTAAAAGAAATAACAATACATACAGTAAAGACACTAAAATCGATGCCCTGCATGATCTTTATTCAAGTAAACTAAACTGATGACTAAATTACGACGAGAATCTTGTATCTCGTCTACTCGACTGACTTATTCTTTATTGGTGCTTATAGTAGCATCTCAATCTCAACGGAATAAATGGGAAGAAGTATTAAGTAAGTACAATGTAGCTAGAAATGTTGAACAAATACTAAATTCTAGATATGTATAGATTACACCTATCTGTATTTATTCGTGTTTAGTTAACACCGACGAGATGACGTTGTATTTCTAAATATATCGGGTACCTAAAGATACTACAGCTTAAATTACTTTGGCTAAAAGGAAATCCTCAATAGTAAGTAAGGTATAACGTATAAGGTACTGTATGTATAAATATAAGATAGGGAAGATAATATGTATATTAAGTAGATGAGATGTAATGTGAGTTGAGTTCATAGGACACTTCACATCACATCCCTCATTACTAAAATGTTGAATGGTGTGGAAGGAAGACGATGTTGAGTTGTCTTTCTCCTCCTCCTTCTCCCCGCACAGTGTAAACGGAGAAAGGGCATTATATTTCCTCTCTTTAGGTTCCTTCCTTCATTTCCTTTTATATGAACATCCTATCATTATTCATTACTTTTCAACTGGGAAGACTCCCTGAGTCAACAGGGACTTCCTTCTGTAAGTAGGATGACGACGAACAGAATCAGACACAACAAAATGTCACAATACATTTCTCTCTCTAGCCAAGCCCAACCATAACATGTACTCATATAAATGTATGTAATGTACATAGACAGAATTACTTTCTACCTACTTCTTGTGTTCATGCATCTATGTAAATAAATATGAGTAGGTATCTCTATTTGGCCAGATCTCTCTCCCTATTGTAATTCGATGCGTTCAACCAAAGAAAATACAGAAAGAGAGAGTAAGGGCAGATAAATACAGTAAAGGGAGCAAGTACACAAAGATAACCTTGTAGTACTTCTATGTATTCATCTCTTATACATATTAATACTTAATATTGTTATATGCTTACATAATATTAAGTAATGAGACTTGGAAGTTATGTATCACTGTATCAGTTGTATATTTATAAACCTACTTAGGTATTAAATGTCAACATATCTATAGGTTAGAGTATAGATTCTGAGTGAGCTTTTACCTATAGGATTCGATGATGAAATATAATACATTCATTCAGTCGCAGTATTATACAGTTTGTAATAGAAGGAAACCACAACAACAACAAGGATGAGAGGAGATGAGGATGCGACAAGGAATCATTACAACACTGAATCGCCCGTCCACCTTATTCAAAATGTCTTAGAGAATTGCTATATTGTGAGAGTCAGTCAAATCATCAAAAAAGGACTGCGGCTGTTGGTATATTAACATTGACCGGTTTTGTTAAAAACACACCCCCTTTATTTTTACAATACAGATTTACTTATTCTACTCTCCTTAAAATAAAAGCGAGTAACTATATAATTTAACATGCTCTTGGGGAGCTAATACTAATTTATTTATTACAAAACTATTATAATATGCAAGTAAATATGCACTTTCAAGGTTTCGGGTAAATTTTATTCATATTTTTTGTATTTGTTTAACTTTTGCTGAAAAGACTTAAGAATTGAAAAAGTGAGAGCTAGCGAATGAATATTTTCTGCAACTTTTGATTGAAATACTAAAAATACGAAATAAAACACGATGAGAGGGTGCATTTTATAAATCCCGTTATTTCTTGACAGACCTGCTGGCTGTGTAGCCATCCTCTTTCCTCCACATCCCATCAGACAAATTCCAAATGACATAAACTTTCTTATTCCATCATCATCACAGTACAGTAAGCTCTTAGTGCCTACTTGAATTTACACATTCAAAAGCCCAATAAACATAAAGTTTCTCTCAAATACGAAATTACTCATTCGGAACGCCTCCTGTGGGGCTTAAGGGATCACCCTGTCACCCATCACACTGCCACTTCACCAGCAATTGCAATCACAATGGAATTTTCTATAGAATTTACACTCACCACATCACACCACACCATGCAATGCACTGTAGCGCAACACAAGGACAAATAAGAAAGCAAATGTAATACTTATACATACAATAAGAATATAATTCTGCTTAACTCACTTTATGTAGTATAGGTAATGTGTCCTATAAACTTGAAATTGTAACTACCTAAGTGAACTACAACAAAACACAACTACAAGCAATATCATATACATAAATGGAGAAACTGACTCTCGCAGTTATCTATTCTTTATTCTTCATACTCACTCTTGTTTAAGTATTACATACTTACAAACTTACATACTTACATACTTACTCTAGATTAAATAGTACCAGTAGTACCTATAAGTATATCCTAAGTCTCCATATACTTAAACAGTTACAAAATTTCAAAATGACATACCTAATACCTACCTACTATATAATATTTTATGACGCGACGCTTTATTACTTTACCTTGTGCATATTTGTATTTCTTGGATTGTAAATACTCAGAGTGTCTATCTCTATCTACCTGCTTGCTCTCAATTTTCTTCCTATGCTATGCAAGGAGGAAGAGCTAAATAATAGTACATTAGATAGCTATGCACATAAACGTTAATCCTCCTCTAAAATATGTACTTATTGTTTGACAGTATGCTTTAGCACTTTCATTTGGACATATTTGGACGAGAATGAAAATTCTAACTGCTTCTGTGCAGAGAGACTGCTAGACAAATATAATATAAAATATCTAGAGCACAGAAGAGAGTCCAAGTTTCGGTAGGATGTAGGATCTGTATTTAAGTACCTCATTTAAGTGCGGGAATTCGCATGTACAAATAACCATAACCACATATTCTATCTTGTGATAAGTGGGTACTTTGGCAACTATATGGCTGTAATTTATTGTCTCCTCAACTAAACTGAGCTGACGGAAAAAGTACAAGTGTCATTTATCACTCAGCACATGGAGGAACCAAAAGCAAACATAACTTAAGTAAACCGCATGGAAATAGCATCTATCTATCTGCACTGTACTTTGTAATGTAATGTGTGTACATACTTACTTACGTAATAATAAGAAGGAATTCATCTGGAGCATTTCACAAGTAGATAGTAAATAGGATGGGATAGGATAGTAAACTAAAGCAAAACAGGCAAACTGTAATGAAGAACACATTTCATTTTATGTGTTTCATTCTACAATATCGTCTGTCATCGTATTGTGAAATTGTCTGGGACAGACGACTGACTCAGTCCTGTTACTATATGTAATGTGTGTGTGTGTGCTTCTATCTTTACTTTCGTTAAGCTAAACCCTATACAAAAATTGTTACCTTAGTTTGCAGACACTTGTGTTGTGTCTGTCATAAAGCCTGTCCTCAGCTTTCATTTCCGCTCCAGACAATTTCGAATAATTGAATGTGATGGGTTTAATGGCGAGACGGAAATGAATTTTAATTGCGTCGTGTCCTCTAACTATAATTCTCCTTTCATTCTAAGACTTGTCAGCAACACTGCACAAAGCATAAGTATATTCCCCATAATGCAGTTCAGTACCCTTCATATACTTAATATGCAAATATGTATGTACTGATACAATAGTGAGTTGAGTGAGTGACCCAATCAAATTACTATGCCATGCCATGCCATTTCACATCATGCCAACAATAACGCCAAGGCAGTTGCTTATCCCGAATATTATTCTATTACTTCCTATATTACTTGTATGTGTGTATATATGTATGCATGCAGAAGACCAAAGCAATTAAGCATAAACTGTAGTGTAAACTGTAAACGTATGGGCATAGTACTACTACAGCTACAAGATAGTTGGATTTATGTATAAGTGCCTAATATAAAAAAGCGTAATACGTGTTGGTGCATACATAGGTATATAAATAGAGCAGAAGTCATGGATTTGCTGATATAGAAATCCCATCGCAAGAACATTAATATTTTGTTGGTTTTGGCTTTGGCTTTCCCCAGCCAAGCCAGTGAGCACCACACCAGCACGCTCTCGCCGGCTGCTGGCTATCTCACCTCCAACCTACAATTAAAATGCACTTGCTGAGTTAATAACAAGCAAACGGGAAAAATAAATGTGACTTGTGTGTGTCAACACTTTGGAATGGCAAAGTCAAGAATATTAAGGAAGGATTGAAATTGAAATGAGAGTCACACTCACACAGTGTCGTGCAGAATAGCAGAATACTCTAATCCCATAACATTATATCGTCTCCCCATTTCTTTCAGCGACTAACTCTAACTCATTTTAGATTTAGTGCACTAAACTCCTATCTTGTTCATATCATACATAATATGTATCTCCTTCTACTACTGCACCGTATAATGATAATCTTTCACTTAAGGAACTAATGTAAGACCAAAATGCCAAAGATTATTCCTGGGTTATTTAGTTTGAGATAGGAGTTATGTGTTTTTGGCAACCAGAACCAGAGCCACAGCAGAACAAGCATAGATAAGCCCTTAATTAACTTAACCAGTAGGTATAGGTAAGGTAATTGCATAATATGCTAAATAAATAATGCGAGTATATACTGTAGAGCACATTATAATTTATATATGTATATGTATTACATACAGTAGACATATAGATCTCCACCTGATTGGTTTAGGAGTGTAATAAGTAGTAATCTAGTCGAATTTGTGCAGTGTAGTGTGTGTGGTGTGGTGCATGTCGAATGTAACCATACATAGCATGGACATATTTACTGTGTAGCATAGAATATTATTAGGGAGTAGAATATTGTCGTGTAATGTAATGTACGTGATTATTATTCCGAGTCGAGGAAGCGAGAGAGTGAGGGAGTCAGTCGAGTCGACTAAATGAGAACTAATAAATGAAATTTCTTGTGTGTCGCCGTCGCTTCTGTCCTCGCTTTTCAGCTTTTCCTCTCTCATTTATACAAAATAGATTGACTAGGCTCCGGCTTTGACTTCTCTATAGCTTCCCTTCAGAGTTACACAGATAAAATACATTTATAACGTATAAGGCTCAGCTTCACCATTTAATTTGCAAGAAAAACAAAATTAACAAAATCTGTAATAATGATCTTTAAAAACTGTATATTGAATTATAAGGTACACAATAATAATATTTTTCTTAGGTAATTTAATAATAAAATGTCAGATTTAAAATTGCATTGTTTTGCTAACCCTCGTAATATTGTAATCTCGGCAAATAAATAACATAAAGATATATTTTTCACATGCTTAAATACAATTAAGTAGAATTGCCAAGTATTTATGTAGGTATGCAGTAGGTGGTTTAGTTTCTCTAATCAAATTAATGTCAACAGAAAATGTCGGGCTATAAAATATTTTATTGAGCTACGTACTTAAATGCGTTGGTTGTTGAGATTTTAACAGTACAAATATTTATGATATTGTAAAAAATTCCCCTCATAAAACAATGGGAATAGTAGTTAGTAGCTACTACTAAAAATAAATAAACAACATACCTACATTCTTTACGATTATGATACATACTATAGTATTTGTACATACGATAAGTATTTTGAGAAAATGGGTAAAGAGAGCTGACCTAACGTCAACGTGACGTGTGAGTGACCTAATGCGACCCAACAAACAAAATTAAACCTGCGAACAATTCTAATAATAATAATGGGGAAAATAAGTGAAGGTATTGCACATACAACTTGGACATTGGTTCACAAGGAGAGAAAGTTGATAAGTTGATGTCAGAACTTTTACATAGGAGAACAGAACACAACTGTGAGATGAGACTGTGGACTGTGGAGGGGACCAGTGGACATTGGACATTGGCATTGGTACATTACATACATAAATATAAATACCAAACATGGATTGGATGGAGGAATAACAATAAAGATTGAAACGCACGTGTACGAACATTACAAACAGAATGCGTACACATATTTATGTACGCAATAGCCGGTATTCTCTATATAATTATACTACAACAGAACTTGGACTTTGGACACGGTCAAGGGACATATGGACATACACACTACGTAGAGTAGGGCAAAACAGCAGAGTGAAAGTAAGTAAATGGATATTGGAATAGTTTTCTATTATTTTCTTGTCTAATGTTTTGTCGTTTGGCTAGTAGTTTGATTTACTCCTACGCTTACGCTTACACAGCCTCGCTCTTTTCTTTACTCGACTTTCTTAGGAGCACTTCTAGGATGCATAGGTTGTAGGTTGTAGGTACTGAGTGATTATAAAGGAAAAAAGGAAAGGTTCTCTTGCTCGCTATTAATTCTGGTTCTATTTTCGCTCGACTTTCTACCAGAGAAAGACAAAAAGAGTTTAGATCACATTATTGCTTGTATTAAGGAAAATGTAAGAAAAGAATGGGAAAACCTAGCGTAGAAGCATTGGTTTAGTTACGTTAGATTTGCTTTACCCTTAGCTTATGAACTACAATAGTTCTCTGGCCTGACTTGGTCTTGACCGGGTTGGTTTGGTGTACGGACGTGTCTACCACCCGGATTTCTCGTCTATACTTACACTTTGTGTGTGCAATTTGTGAACATTTAATACATTTCCGTCCGTAGACTACACAAATAGCATTTACTTCTACTAATCTATCAGTCTACTATTTATTTACACAGGTACCGTCTATAAACGCATAATACGTCCCCAAGTATTCTATGCTTTACTCTGCAGCATTAGAATTAGTGTATTATGAACGGAAGTAAAGTTTTCTACAATAGAATTATTATTGTCAAAGTCATGTCCAGCTTACATACATATACCAGTAAATTAAACTATTGGACATAGGGATATAGCTATATATAATTTTGCTCTGATGCTAATAATAATTTATTCTCTAAAGTATGTAATTGTACTACTGTGTATAAGGTAGTATTTATGTATCCTATACAGAATGTAAATTTTCTATTCTCCTAAAATTCATTAATATAGTTACTCATGCACATACAATTACAATACAAGTCCAATATACAATACAACAATGCAATGTGATCACTCTCAGGCTAGGAAAGGGGATTGCGAGCGTACTGCAATATTTCTCTATAACTGTACTACATAGTAATAAGTAGTATAGTTCTTAATATTAATAGGGAAGGACAGGAGAATGGAGTTAATGGATCTAGCCATGCATATTATGAATTGGTATACCGGTATAGTACACATATAGGTACATAGTCTTCCACAATTATTTGGATCGGATGTTTGGTGGGCGAAAGAAGGATGGGAGTGTATTATTGGTGTATGTAATTGCAGAAAATTCGTCGTCGTTGGCTTGAAGTTGGAAAAGGACGAGGAAGCATGAAAGCGAACCACCAAAAACCTAAATGTGTAAGCATGCATGTGTGAGTGTGTGTGGGTGTCGTATACATATAGTGTGTTGTAGTTGTAGCATAAGTTGCTTAGTTAGTTATGTTATGTTATATGGTAAATGCTAAATGTTCTGTTCTGTTTTATTCCATTAGATTCCATTCGTACATAGGAATTTATATTATACAATGCAATGTAAAGGGGAAACCCCTTATAGTATACGTAATATGGTAGGTATTTAACAATATAATTTGTATATGTACTATATGCATATAAGTATTTGTAGAAGAATAGAAGTGATATACGCGAGGGAGGAAGTCATTGATGGAAACTCTACCATTTACTAGTTCTACTAGTTATTCAGAAGTCAAGGCAAGTCATTCCACATCAATCCGCTCAGAACATTCCCTCTCCTTCTGTGCTATGCACCAACCGCCTAGACTATGAGTGCATATTAGTGCACTGCATTTCTTTGCAACGAATAATGCATCTCGATGAACAATGAAAAGGGTCTACAGCCTACAGCTTACAGCCTACGAGAGAGAATCATTATGTATTGTACTATTTATAGGCACAAGTACATCTATATGGAATTGTGCTATTTACGTATATATCTTTACATTTAGTCCATTCACCCACCCACTCACTATTAATTAAATAGCTTGTCGACGTAACTTACTAGTAAATATATCTTACAGAATTATAATTGATCACAGAGACACTCTAAGTCTGACTCTGGCTTTGTGTGTCCCCTTTATAAAATCAATAAGGACCCTTTGAAATATAACACTGATATTTCCTGATACTCTTTATTTTATTATTTGATATTATTTGTATATAAGCATAGAATACAGAATATCCTTATGGTAGTAAGGTATCTATCACAATTAGTGCATACCTAAGATAAAAGGTACATACATACATACACATATCTAAATACTTAACTTAGCTACTGTACCTATTTAATGAAATACAAATTCCAGGATCTCAACTCAATGCAAAGGCTCAACTGGGCCAAGTGAAGAAAAGGAGGAAAGTGTAGGAAAGAGCTGCGACAATTTAAAATAGTAGGAAAGTACGTACGTACGTACTCAAGTCAGTGACTTGACTTGACTTGACTCACTTTGGAGAAGGAAAAAAGAGTTTGAAAAACACATAAAGCGAGACGACTTGAATATAATGGAGACGAAAGAGACTTTCCCTTGCTCAAGTAGAATGAATGAGCCTTTGGCTTCGTTGCCTTCCTTCCATTTCTACTATTTTCTGGTGTAAAGTAATAGGATGTAATACTCACTCACTCAGTACCATCTCATCCCATCCATGCTACTCTACATACAAACTTACGTATGCAATAGAAAATAAAGGGAAAATTTAGACGACGATAGAAACAGTGTTATACTCTAACCAACTATGTTCATACCTACACTACACTAACACTAACTACTGTATATACATAACGTAAATCCCCTAACACGCACCAGAAAGTGAAAGGATGTTGAAAAATTTGCAATTGTTTTAATTTTGAACCAAAGAAACCTGAAGGAATTTTAAAAGACATATTATTTGTTATATAAAATTCTAGTTACGAGAAAACGGTGCTGATTTAAAAATTGTGTTTGACTATTTAGTAGTAAGTAAGTAGAAAAGAATTTACGGTATTTAAATAGTTACGTAAATATACTATGGAGAAAGCATAATGTGTTATTTGTACTAAGTAATGATAAGGGCAGAACAGAGAGTGAGATCGGAATATTCTACAGCATGTGTTCCTTATATTAGTATTATATAAAATATAGTATAAGGCTTTGGGTTGCTCAATTCTCTATTTACTTACACAGAGAGAGAACATTTAGCTCAGTACCTAAGTACATAGAGTTGGTTGACTTCCATGGGTTGGGTGCATTGCATGTGACTGGAGAAGATTCGATTAGAAAACGAAGGCGCATCTCTGCATCTCTCTCCTACATGTATATACATGTATTTGCTACTAACTACTACCCATGAGTATAATATAGAAATATATATACGTACAGTCAAGTCAGGAGCAAAAGGTAAAGTTGGCTACTGTAGACTGTAGGTATATAGTAAGTATGTACGTACGTATTTAGTTATATAGTAGAGAGAAAGAGAAAGAGCATCTCATTTGGCAAGGAGGAATTCGGATCATTTGCAAGGAAATCGCTTGGCCCATAAACGTCACTAAGCAGGTTTCATTTGACTCGAACCATAAACTAGTGACCCAATAAAGTCCGTTGAAAATTACATGTGTAATTTCAGAGAGGAGTCGAGCCGCCCTTAAATTTACGTTTATTGCTTCAATTATGATGGGGGATGAGAGAAATTTATTGGCCATGAGATTGAGCTCTGTCCCTTGTAATACATTCTATTATTTACATGCAAATCTTCACGACATGTTCTACATCTCTCTTTACATGTACATACTTACATTACATTCAATTTCATTGCAATTCCTATTTTATACATAACACTAACGAACTATCTGTAACGAACAAAACAACGCAACTAAATAATGTTTCCTTCCTTCTACTATCTGTACATACTATTGTTAAGTATTGTTAAGTAGGTACTGAGTATTTTCTTCGTTTTCTGTTCTCCAACTTATTACATACAAATAGCATTTAGCATTTGTATCTTTGATCGAGACTTGCTCTATTTTCTCTTTAGACTTTACTAATACATTCAGCTTTCAGTTAAAGTAAGTATCCATGTTTATTACAGACAGATATATTTTATTTACTTAGAATTTATTATATTGTCTCTCTGCAGTGTCCATGGACTGTGAATGAAAGACATAAATGAAATGACATGAGCGAGAAGATAGAAAAGTCAAACTGAAAGCATCCAGAGCTTCCAGAGCCAACAGACAACTTCAGCTGCAGTTCTTTCCAATGAAGATGAGTGGAACAGTGCAAGTGGAATGGAAAGTGGAACTACAATATGACAGCTTCTCTTGCGCCTTCAAACTTGAAATGACTGCGACTAGACTAGACTGCATGACATTTACATTTATATACAAATTTTATATGTATACGTATACATTTCGGATAAATACTAACTATATTCACATACTTATTGTAAAAGTGTCAACAGAAAATGCAAAGTGCTCTAGGAAATCCTAGTACCTATTAAATATCCTATACAAGATTGGTTCCTTTACACACTTTCAAATACAATAATTCTGCCTACGAATACAAACGCATTTATTTTATCTACATGGTTTGGGAACAATATGTAGATTATAACTACTATGGGATATTGTGCTGTGTGAGACGAGAATTAAAAGAGAGGACGCATTGGAATAAGCGATCCAAGCCAAAACCAAGTCAGGAGCGTTGCAACAGACACAAATACAAATGAAAGAGGAATTCTCGTTTTTCGTTTAGTGCAACTCGGTGTAGAATTCATTGTGCTTTCTTCTTCTATTGTAATGTAATGTGATGGAAGTCGTAAAGGAAGATGAGCACCAATTTTAGTCGACTTTCACTTTTTCTTATTTCTCCCTTTAGTACTGCACTACTATATGCATTTGTGTACAATGCAATAACTTTTTCTTGCATAAATAAATTCAGAAAAAAGTTTTGTCACTCACTTTTTAACTAGCTATTTAGTTTTTGCATGGATTTTTAATTATTGCAATTAGAAATTATATAGTACATTTTTAAATGTCACAAATAAGATGGATATTATTAAGTATTTCTAAATATTTGAAGAAATACACTTAGAATAATTTAATGCGTTGGCGGAGTTTGCTTACAAAGATGGTTATACTTAAAATGGCATTAACTGTGCCCAATGTAGTTATGAATGTCAGAAAAGGGCATTGGCAATTTAGTGTGGAAGTGGGAGTGGATAGGGATAAAATAATATTAAAATTGGTATTTTTCTAGGTAAATAAGCTTTAAATTGGAGCAATTCCTGTTATTAGTGAAAGTATGATATGCGTGCCTTGCTCGTATTTATTTTTAATAAAAAGTAGGTGGGTGGCTAATATGTGTAAGTGAATTGTGGAGAGTGGAGTGGAGTTGAGAAGGCTGGAAGGAGCATTGTGTTTGTGTTCTCTTGTTCTCGTTCTCACTCATCGTCAGTTTCGGTTTTGTTTACGCTTTTGGCTTGGTTGGCAACTTGGCACTTGAATTGACTTCCTTCCTTGGCTGGCTTTTGCAGATCAGTTTTTGTTGGAGTGGAGTGGAGTAGAAATATTGTACATACAAATACATAGAGATGGGAAGAGATAGAAAGAAGTAGGGAAAGGAAACGGAGGAAAGTCTCGAAATAACAAAGTCAACTTAAGTCAAGAGGGGCCTTTGACGAAAACAAGAAAAATGTGACTCTCATCCCATCTTGACTTTCAGTCGAGTCGCTTTCTAATTTCCGTAATGCATTTTGGTGTCGGCCTTTTCTTCATCCATCGCATCCATTCGTCTACACTTTCTTCTCTCTTTTCTATACTTCTACATATATGTATATGTATGTATTTCTTTTTCTTTCCTTACCCTTACTCATATAGTAAATATCATCAATGTAATAATATTATGCCTTTATGTGCTCTTAACTTATGTATGTATACATACTATACAAATGTATACTTTTCTTAGGTACTAGTTCAATATATTATTATACTCTCATTCATTTTGTCGACTCGTCATTTCTTTCGTAAACTTACTTTACTACTGTAGTCTCATCTTTTATATTTGCTTTCAATCTCGTCATTCCTCGAATAAGTAAAGTACTGTGAAGGAACAAATAACGCAAAGGCAACTAAAGAGCTTAATATCAATGCAATGCTGCCGTCTTACAAATTAAATATGCCCACTCTGTGTTTCGGTTTGCTTAGCTGAAAGTTGCCGGAACTACGGAACTACAATGGGCTTTAGTTGAAATCTGCCGTGCGCAGACTGTAATTTTAGCTTAGCATTGCTGCAAGAGGGCCCTACACACTAAATATATATTATACTACTTACTTTGAAGATATATTTAAAGACCTTTATGTTTCCAACAACAAAATTGTATGTTTGATAGGGTGAAATCCTTTCAAATCATTTACGCTGTCAGTTTATTCGTGTTTGTTGTTAAATGTTGTTGGTTAAAATAAGTTTAAATAAATAATACATAAGAAAGTTGAATTACATATAATACTAGAGATGTATATCGGATTCGCATTGTAGGTACGGCAACTTTCATCTATAAGCAAAGCGAAACTTTGGCGCGGACAGATTTCATTTGTAAGACGGCAACTTTAATTCACAGCCCAACAAATCCACTTGCAAAAGACTTTTCTCCAAAACATCAACAATCTTGAGAAAGTCTGGCTTCGACTATGTATGTGACTAAACTATAGACTATAGAACACTTCAAGACTTAAAATGCAGTAAGTTGTCCTTGAGTCTGTCGCTCATGAATTACTTATCTTTTAACTACTAATGAAATATACCTTGGGCTGACAAGAAATCGATTTTGTACCTCGTTAAACTTATTTAGTCCAATCCACTCCACTTTTCTTTTTCTTTTGATATTCTATCAAAAATATTAATCGAATATTGCAATTTGCAAAATAAATTCATAGCATCAATATCGATAAATGGAAAAATGGAAGATAAGTTAATAGAAATAATATAAATTCCATTAATACACAATTTCCTACATAATTACACTACATTTAATGCAGTATGTACATACAAACATCAAATGGAGTGAACATTCTTGAAACTGTATCATACAGTACAGTACATAACATTTTATCCCACTTCAGCCCAACGAAGTTGGTTTAATACACTTTGTGAATTGAGTTAGAGCTAAAGTTGAGTAGGTAGGTGAATGAGCTGATTGTGTTTGCGTTAGCTAAATATATCTTATCTTTGTGTGCGTGTGTGTGTGTGCAGAGCAACTGTATTTGCAGTAGTCTTACAGTAGTTACCACTGTACATTACATATTACATGCTATCGTATGTAACTCTATGTTCTATAAGGAGCTAATGTGCGTTTATCTACTAAAACATGTTTTAGGTAACACAATGTAACATTGTAACACTACACGGATAACTTAGACATAGCAATAATCTGATCTCTGAATTCTCAACTTTATATAAGGGAGTATAACAGGAATCCTTACACATATAAATATAAAAAGTAATAATATTACATGGTACTACGTATAGAAATGTTATGTGAAAATGTTTATGGAGTGCGTATGCGTATACTACGTATGTACACAGAGAAATGCAGTCCAAAATTTCATTTACAGTTACAGTACACCCACACATACTACTATGTATAGAAATAACGATATTTATTTTATATGAGAGTACAGTGGTTGAAGTAGATATAAAATAATACCATAAGGTACAGATACAGATAGTATACTCAGGTAAATAGATTTAAGGTTACATTATGTCATGCCTGGTCTATACGTAAGTACCTACATGCACTGTTATCATCTACTTACTTACTTATATAGTTAGGACACACGCATGCAGTAGAGAGGAGTGAAAGTGGTGTCTGCCTCGACTGGCTGGTTGGCTGGCATGACATGACAAAGACTTTGGCTTTTACTCCGAAATCCTATAAAGACTCAGAGCACTGAATACATTTTCGCATCAGTGAAATCCTATGGGTGAGCTGCATTACGTTCCTTGTGCGTACTCTTGCCTTCAGTTACATTACATTGCACTACTACATAGGGTCATGACCCCGCCGAGAAACCAAAACGACGGACAAGACAAATCAACAATATTTCCCCATTCTTTTAAATTAAATGCTTTAGAAAGTTTAAACTTTAGAAATTTAAGTATTTAAACCTGAGGGAGCTAAAAAGTATTACACGGTAACTTTTGAATGTCTTAGACTACAAAAAATGATAATACAAAAATGCCTGTTTTTTTAGTTTCAGGAGGGGTCGCGAGCTCGGCTGGTGTCTCTTTACATTTCTATACTTGCATTTGGTACATGGAATTGTAAGTTGTACTCTGTCCGATAGGTATATCTACTATTATATGTTAAAAGTTGGAGAGAAATCGGACTCGGAGAAAGTAGAGAGTCGGAAGGGATGGTCCTACGTAAACGTAACTAAAGGAACTGACTGGATTTCTGGTTTCCCCGTCTGCTCTGCTCTGGTGGACTTGAGTCTTCTTCTTCTAGGATCTATCGGTTGCACAACTCTGTTATCTGAGGACCCAAGGGAAGTGGGGGAATAATAGGAAACCATAGCAGATTGATACGTACCTAACGTAACCTACGAATCCCTACTCCCTGTCCCTGAATACTTTCCCATTCTCTTCTCTTCGCCGGCACCATTATTATGGGAAAGAATACTATATGTTGTACACTTTGCATATAATACATATATATAGTAATAGTGTATACTATTTAGTAGTCGTACCTTAACTCTGTTATAAGAAAATGTAGCTAATATCATTCTACATAACATAACATTACATAAAGTAGGTACAAATTTTCTAAAGGTTATATGTAATAGCTATCCAAGGATCACAAAATCCATTTTATGTCGCTATATGTACATATTACAAGTATTTTGTTACTTAAATTCTGCCCTTAGTGTAATAATTTGTACAATTGTTGTAGTAAATGCAATTATGAATTATTTATCAAGCACCTTCTGTAATAAATATATTTTTAGAATAAAGTAAGTGTGCTATGCTAATATTTATTTAACAAATTATTTTCAAGAAATCTTGTTGTGAATACTATAAGCTTGTTTACATAAAATAAATAAGTAATATATACCTAATACTATGTACATATACTTAGTATTTATTTGAAATGGTTGTGTTCATTGTACTATTTGTTAAGATAGGATTATAATATGTACCTACTTACTTAGTATATCTGTTATCGCTGAAGGATGAAGTGAGTGTTCATATAATAACAGTAAGTACATACATAAGGTGAAGTATATATTATGTAATTCATAAGAGTATAGTTGAGTGGAGTCAGTTTCCTTTAGTATTTGGGTTGAGGCTAGTGAAAGTGAAGCCAAGATTAGTTGTTGTTAGTATTCTGTCCCTCAGCGGGCGAGAGTTTAGTTCCTTACAAACAACTCGAACGACAATAACAAGGACTTTCCTCTACAAAAGATCTCTCCGCCAATTATTCTTAAGCAAGACAAACTACAAATACTATATATTATTTGGTTACCATTCCAGTCCAGTTGAAAAGAAAGTCCTTTCGTTCGTTGTTGGCTTCGGTCGTCGAGTCGTTGTCGTTTCGTTGGACAAATTTCTGATATTAGAAAATTAGATTCCATTTTATATTCTGTGAGCCCCTCTCGCTCTATTTACCTAATACCTATATGTATGTATACATATACATTCACATATAATATACTCTATACGTTGATGGTACAGTTATCAATCCAAATCCTAACCAAACACAACACAACCAGACAATACCGACCACATCACAGTACGTACAATATAAGTATAAGTACATCTTTAACCGAAACAAAGCTAAAGTAATGTTTCCTTTTTATTGGTCTTTTCTTCCCTGATAAATTACCTTAGTTATTGGTATCAACAAACCTATATAAACTTTTATTACACCTTTTAATGCAATACAGAATATATCTTGTACATAATTAAGTACCTTGGGGTACGCTGTGTAGGTATGTATGTAAATGAAGGTTGCTAATATTCGGCTAACAATTAAAAACTCCAATTCAGCAATTCAAGTCACAGTTTTGCATAAAAGACTCACAAAACTAGCAATAAAGAGTGTGTAGCAGGAGGGAACGATTAGTGGTCTGCTCTGCTAGCTACTAACGCATCTAAAGTATAGAATAATGGAGGATTTAGATAGGTAGGGGTTCATACCTTCCTCCATTGCAATGCGTTTGTCCAACCTAATAGCCTTCCTTACCAGATTATCAATGGCAGTTGAATATTCAGGACTTTCCCTACACAGAATTATTTCAGTAGGTACACATTTGATTTGTAAATCCACTAAACTCTTGAAGGGCAGGGAATTCTGGAAGGAAAATAGTCCGGGTGTAGTGTAATGTAGCACTAGCACTCAAATCCTCTTGCTAATCTAATTAATCGACTGGGCACAAATGAATAAGACAGGAGGGACAGGGAGGAAAGGACAGTAGAAATACACTACAATGTTTTATGTGTGGGAGAAAGTACATAAGGATACACACAGTTAGGGATGTATTAGAGAATATGTATTGGGGAATACATATGAACATTACTTGGATACATAAATACTTTGTCCTCGTCATCGGAATGGCTAATTGGACTATTAATGGCAATTAGTTCCATTCATATGCTCCCATAAAGGGAAATAATAAGTTAAGGGCGCACGAAGTAGACAAAGACACTCTCTAACATATTATAATCCTCTCTTTGAAAATAGTATTGTAAAGAATTGTATTGTAAAGAACTCATTCTTAAAACTATATAATGCTATCTTAAGGTATACATACATAATACAGTATAATGCAAGCAAATACGCGGAAAATTTGCTCCAAAAAATTTTAATAGGCAACTTTTTGTTTTATATGTGAGTTCTTAGGAGGATAATGTCTAATAGTAGGATATGATAAAGTGGAAAGTAAGTAATGTGATATAAAATGGGTAAGTTTCCCTCCTTATTTGCCTGGTTCCTGTCGTCTAGTAGTCAGTTAACTTAATATTGCTGTACGTAACATATCCAGATAGTTCCGTAATGTAACGTAACGTAAGTAAGTCTCATAATATAAAGTAATATGCAAATAGTGCTATGCTGTGAGATAGGGATTAAGAATTGAAAGGATAGTGTGACACGAGTAGAAAATACGTCTCAATTAGTGGGATTAATTTAGTTCATGATTCAATTACCGGAAACGAAATACACTTATCATCATTAGTTTAGAAATTCTCGGAGGAGTCCTTTCTTTAGGAGGAGCGTACGTAGTACGTACGTAACGTAGTACAGTAGTACATGCACACAGGAAGACCAATGGCTTTACTTTAGTTGTCTGCCCTGGAATATCTATCTATTTGTTCTCTACGACACGACTCTATGTACATAAGTATAATATCTGCATAATACTGACTAAACTAACTATTTACAATAGACGCAGTTTTCTTTAGTTCTTCTGTTGAGTTGAGATGAGAGCCAAACCAAGCCAAGCCAAGCCAAGTAAAGTAAAATGAAAGTTCCTCCCTAAATAAGAATACGAATTTACGAATGTTTATAACGTAGGTACGTAGATTTGGAGTTGGAAGGAGCCAAAGCCAAAGAGAATATACTTTCTCTCTTTCTTTGTTTCTTCTTGAGTCACTTGACTACTCCGAATCCGCACTTTCTTTCATTTCACTCTATTTATTCTCTTTTACGAATTCTGTCTCTGTCTGCTCTGTGCATTGCCAGCTAGTTCTTTTAATTTCCCGTATGTACATACATCTCTATACTTACTTAGGTTAGGTTAGCCTAATTTAACTTAAGTACTTGCATACCTATGTATGTATCCTCCTCAGTTCAGTTCAGTTCAAGTTATTCCCTCCTATTAGTACTATCTTACATTTTACTTTCTCAGAGCTAAGCCAAGAAACTCACTAAATTCCACGAACTATAAAAACCAGCAGCATAGCGTAACATCCTACATTTTATTTCTTTTAATAAGAAGGGACAAGACAGCCACACTTTCCCCGGGCAAAAGTCAAACTACATAGTACACTAGGTACACTTACATTTTACTAATTTCTACTTTTTATACAACTTATTTACTACTTTACTAATGCGACGCTCCGACTAACGCAATTTCCTATTTATAAAGTTAATGAGATGAGCGTGAGCGGCTTTTATCTACGCTGTATTTTAACAAATTCACATTTTAATTAAAATTTGTAGTAATTACATAAAAAGCACAAATCTTTTTACTTTATTGGCACAAAAATGGTATATAAATTTCTCTAGTAACAATAAGAGTTTTGCAATATTTCATTTAAGGGATAGTAATGCATAAATACTCCAAAAATGCAGGAAACAAATTGCAGGTGTAAATCTTTTGCACAGTACAAGTAGAAGAATACAAAGTTTTATACAACAAACATATAAACGACTAAAACACAGATTCCGAAGAGAGTTAACCTACTATAATTATGAATTACATTAAATATAATTATATAATATAAAATAAGCGGCGCTAAACAAAATAAATCATTAAATCGACATAACAAAATCAAATAAATTATTTGTCATCATTACAAAGCTCTTTGCATTAACACAAGACAGTTTTAGTATAGTAGTAGTGTGTAGTCCTGCTAGATTTGCTGTTACTTTGATAACACTTAAAAAACTCTCATAATAACGTAAATGCAAATTGAAAGTCTGGCTGTTCTTCTTCGTATTGTTTTTCTTTTAAGTTTTATCTACTATAATTATGAATTACATTAAATATAATTATATAATATAAAATAAGCGGCGCTAAACAAAATAAATCATTAAA
>JAQFYC010001841.1:0-30179 GCA_034694165.1 Tomocerus mixtus | reverse complement strand
TTTGGTTGCTGTTCGAAATGGAACTGAAAGCTTGTGATGATTTACACAACTGGTCAATTCCCTTTATATACTCATTTAGATTTGCGTGAGGAGATTGAAAAGGGAAATGCACTGCTGAGAAACATGTCTTCTTCTCAAGATAACACATTTGTGTTATGATGGGATTACAATTTACAATTAAAAGGGGCAATCCATTAGAGCGGATACTCTTAAGGTCACAAAAGTAATAATTTGATCGAACACTAAAAGAAGTATGATTCCTTGACTTTCAAGAACATGCACCTCTTTATTTCGATGCAAAAACCACATGGACATACTGTACATACATAGTTTACCTATACTCTAATCCTACAAGAAATCTAATAAGGATAGTTTTCTTGCAATAATAAAATGCTAATATGATTATAGTAAGATAATGCTGCATCATTGTAAATATCACGGTACCTAAGCTGCATTCAGTAAACTGAAGAAGTAATAAAATTGTTACACATACATAAAACATAGTTAGCTAACTATTTCTTCCCTAATGATGTGTCTACCTGTGCTACACATTTCTTAAGTCTTGAAATTCTATATTGCTACTTCATTTTCATATGTATGTATTTGTACTATAGAATGTGTTTTTATCTGATTCAGTTCTCCCTGAAATGCTATGCTAATAATTATGTTTATGAGTTGCATGAGTTCATCCATCAAATCCTTCGATCACGAACCAATTCTAAACTAAAGCCAAAGTCGTTGCAATGTCTTTAATCAAAAAGACCATAAATCTCCACTCACAAAGAACAAAATAAGATACACTGGAGCTAATAGGCAAAATAATCAATGTTGCATTGCAGAACTTTTAATACTCAAATGAGCCATCAAAATCTACACATAAATAAACAATTTTATGTGTTTACCATTATGTAAAACGTAAGCAAATGCATAAACATAACATAAGTAGGTACATGGGTAGTACATGAGTAATATTATCAATTCAATAGAAAAGGATGTTTGTAGGCTGGCTGGCCTCCGATCTGGCTTGGCCAGACAAGACAGAGATTACCTTTACGTGTGTGCATAATGCCAATAATCATTAGTGCAAGTTATATCTGGTGCAGTCAAATTAGTCATTTTCAGGCAAAAGTAAAACTGTAGTTAAGATTGCCAAAAATTTTCAGCTCCTAAATTATTTATTGAGCGAACGATCTTGCTCCTATTTTATTGAATAATTGTGTACTCATTGTGTAATAATTAATATTATAGCCTCAATTAATTAAATACTCGTAATTAATTGTATTTAAGTCTGATGCCGAAGAACAGTACCTGCTTGTGGTGAGCAACCTGACAATAAAGCCTTGATTTGATTTGAACGATTTCTTCGTAACCTGCTTTTATCATTCAGCTAATACTAATTGAATTGCATCTTAAGTAATTTTACGAATATTAATTGATTACATCGACGCTTTCATATTGTTATTATTTTGGATTCAATATTTCGAAATCCATTAAATAAAAATATTTTAAGAGAAAAACAATTTTATGGGAGTTCTCAATAAAAGAATTTAGCTCCTAAAATCTTTGTCTGTTACAACCTTACAAAACATTTACGTATCTGGTTTTTGAAACAAATCTGGAAGATCTTTTAAAATTAACCAGTTATTGTACTTAGAATACAAATTTTAAAAATGCCCATTTTGCGAAAAAGCATTTATTTACTAATATACGGCTGAAATTATATTATCAAGAGTATTTTTCAAACTGTATTTCAAAATCCATTGTTGAAGTAGTATTTAATTTGCTTTATGTTTAGCGAGGAGCATCTTATTTTGGAACCCCCATGAAAGTTTTGGTATCCAAGTTTGCATAGGTTTTGGCAATATTGCCAGCAGGATACTCAGTTTGACTGCAACATAATATGCATTTGATTAAAATGTACCAATTTGGTTATCTGCTGAAGAAACTTAACAATAGAGAGTAAGTAAGCACCTGTCTTTCATATCAATATACAGCAAGTACATTTGTACAGCTTTAGTTACACGTGTAAATGTAAATGTGCCTATCTGTATGTGCAAATTTACTGTACGCTTGCATTTGCATGACTTTGTGGTTTACTATACTGTACTGTAAACGTGTATGTAGTCGTAGTCTGTAGTGCAGTAGCGAGCGTTAACGCAGCGTCCACCCTGACCTTCCTTTAAGTGAGTTTAATTATAATGTCGATATTTTATCTGATAAAATTAATAAATCCTTTATGTTGCTACTTTAATGAAATATAAAAATAAAGATTTCTTACATGCTTGCGTTTTGTATAGATAATAGATGAACGTGTGTGATATTATTTGACTACACGCAGACAGACACACACAAATAAATATTTAGTAAGGAAGGCAGTATAAATAGTCGTTAGGTTGATCACCTTTATTAACATTAACAAGGTGGCAGGCCTCTCCCATGCAATAACGTTTCAATGATCGGTCAGACTGATATGATTTATTTCTGTATTAACAGATAATATTCTTTCTTGCGTTAATTGCTTAGCTTTTTTACATGTAATCGTGTAGCGGTGATATACATACACTCACATACATGTAACTCTATACGGTTCCACACTTTTTTATACATAATAAATGCGTTTTCCTCATAAATGTGCTTGAAATATATTTCTCTAGGGTTCTGGCACATTGCGCATCAGAATTTTTTTCACTTGAACTTCAAAACTCAATTATTCATTTACTATATGTCCATTGTAAACGTTAATGCTAACTAGATTCGATTGCCTTCTTCAAAGTACAAGGTAATTACAAATTAATTAGTAACTATACATGTCTGCAGTCAGCACCATAAATTTTCTTCTGCAAAACTAGTAAAAAATATATTATCTTAAATGTTTGGTATTTTTTATTTTGCTACTGAATGGGAATATTGGAGAAGCATTTTGTGTGAATTTTTTGGAATGAATAACATTGGGAATAATTCCAGAGGAACCCAGGAAAATATGCTTATCATTTTTATATTTTATGAAAAATAGATTTTTGCAAGGTCAGATAGAAGCTTAAAGAATCATTAAGGGTGTTCATTGAAGTGGAAACGACCTAGGTGTAATTATTTGTATTTTCTCACATGCAATGTTTATTAGTATTTCCGTATTTATATGAAAATTATTATAATGGAATAGGTATATAAAAATTATTATGATCAGTGTATGCATTTATTGCATTGAGATGTTACATTTGTGTAACTATTGTCTACAATGCATTTATTATAACAAAATATTAGCTTAAGGTAAGATGCTTTCAAAATTAGTGCAAACGATTTTGTGTATAAAACGTATTTATTATTTTATTATCACTAATTGTATTGGAATTACAAATACTTTACGGGATTAGTAATATAGTAATACTGTCTGGTATATTTGTCAACTAATACTTACAAATTTTTGGACATTGATTTTTACAATTAATGTAATAATACTTAAATATGGCTCCTTTATGTATAGTTAGTAAGTAATATCATGTATTTATAGTATAATGTACTCAATGTAGTGTCACTTCATACATATTTATATTATTTCTCTCGACATGTAATAACAATTGTATATAGAAATCTGAAAGTGTGTTAAAATTGATATAAAACTTTAAAACTTGTAACAAATAGTAAAGGAAGTCAGTTAGTAGTTTGCCTGAAGGTAAATGGATTTTCAAAAATATTTTGCTGTGTCATTTCTGTTAATTTATGAGATTTTTTTTAGAAAATACTGATGAAATTGGAACTGGTGCTTGAAGTTGAAAATTTGCGAGAGTTACTTTTATTGGCAAAGTAAGGGCACGGGTAATAATCCACACCCCTAAAAAGTGACTGATTTAGGTTAACCCTGCACACCGTATCCTCCTGCAATAAATTTGATTATATACAATTAAAAATTGGCATTAAGTAAGTTGTAAGTAAATCCGATAGGGACAAATTTCATAAATAAATTGAAGTATTTGAAATTTCTGGAAGGAATCGTTGGCAACTAACCTCCAGATGTACCAGCTCCATATTGACTGCTTGGGGCACCACCACCTCCACTTCCTCCATATCCTTTTGATAAAAAATAACTATGAACTCCCTGAGATTTTGAAGAAACTGAACTGAACTGAACTTCTCATAGACAATAATTTCCACCTTGTTTTACCCCCACCACCAACAACTGGGACCTTTTTGATCTCCCACATCATCATAACTAACCTCCCCTAAGAGTAATTCAATCAAGCTCAAAATGTAAAACATGCAACATGCTTGGAAGTGCGAATTCATGCAGAAGCAAAAAAACACTTCAATTAGAAAACTATCACAATTTAGCAAATTCCTGAACCGTTACCCCCTCCGGAGGAACCTCCGCCGCCGCCACCTTTTCCTCCTCCGCCTCCACCTCCACTTGATCCGTAACCACCGGATCCACCACCGCCGCCTCCCTTGCCGCCGCCACCTCCTGAGGAACCTCCATATCCTGATAATACAATATATCCAATTTATTTTCCATACAAAATTTGGCAAAATTTTCTACAAAAACATTTCAAAGATACGCAAACTATTTAACGTACCTCCTCCTCCTCCACCGCTTCCTCCTTTACTTCCTCCACCACCTGATCCTCCGTAGCCACCGCTACCTCCTCCACCTCCGCCTATTCAAAGAAATCATTTAATGTTTAATTTGTCATTAGTAATACAATTAAATTAACTTAAATTATTGTAATTACGATTCTGTGTAAATTAATTCATTAAATTAAATTAGTATTCTTCCTAAGCACAATAAATTCACCTTCCCTTGATAAATATCATTTACAATACAAAGAAAACGGTTAAAATAAATAGGCAATTTTGACTGCAATATAGTAGACATACCTACAATACTATAAATTCAATGTTGTCATCTACAAATGCAAAGGTTGCACTAGATACGTGATGTGACTTGAATTTTTTATTCAATACTGTTCTGTGGCCAACCTATTTACTATTAATTTGCATGTAATCTGCACTCTACGTTTTGTACTGTAAGAATGCTGAAAACTGCATCTAGTATACCACAATTCAAATAAATGTTAGCAATAATACTTGCAATATCACACCACACTCTTCTATGTGTATAGATTATTGGTTTGGTCAAGGTTCCTGACCACGCTGTGCTTTATGCTAAGCTTTTGTTGTTAAATATTAAATTATGCAATTCTGTCATTCTCCAAATGTTGTTATTGAGACTGAAGACTGACAATGAGACTCCATAGCCGCATCTCATGCAGTGAGCATTACCCAACAACCTAACCTATCAAATAAATCTGAATTAACGGATTTCATAGTCGTAATTTTGTGGTGTGGATTCCCACGCTAAAGGATTGAAGGAACAATACATAAAATAGGTTGGTCTCGGTCACAGTGCATACATAGTGGGACAAAAATACTTTCGTTAGTATTGTGATAGGAAAATGGTACCTTGAGGTAAATGGGTAAATTGTAGTGCTATTTTTGGCAAAGATTATTATCTAACGCTAAATTTTGAGAATAAATCTTCTGTGCGAAATACTATTTTGTTTAGTTATAATAATATCTTACTTGAGCCTCCATATCCGCCGGAACTTCCACCGCTGCTTGCTCCTGAAGCGCCGTAGCTACCACTTGGGGCTGGAGCTCCGTATCCTCCTCCACCTCCTCCTATTGAATGATTCATGCACGTGCAAAATATTTGGCGAACATGCTTCATGCTTTTGAAAGTGAGTGCGAAGTGCGATGCAAACATGCAGAGTGTCTTCTCTGTTAATTATTTATAGAGTTAAAATGACAAAAGTCATTTTTGTTTTCTGTGCTTACCTCCTTGATTACCTCCTTGATATCCGCCGCCCCCGCTTTGACCTCCACCTCCACCGCCTGTAAGCGAAGTGCAATAGGGAAAAAATTGAAGATTGTGTTGTGCATTGCATTCAATTTGTGACTAATAATTGTATCAAAGCTGTGAGAAAAGCTTATAATTTTAAATATGCAAACAATTTATTATGGAAATATTGTTGAGTATATCCGAGTAAACTTACTTGAACCTCCATAACCACCTCCGGAACCTCCACCTCCTAAAATTTAAAATAACATTTGGGTATTATTATTATTTGTATTATTAAGTTAGAATTAAATATTTTGGATTGTTTTTGCAAGTTTTATATTTTTATGCGTGCAAGGCATTAAATCGTGAGCCGATGAGGTTACCTGTCTGATTTTTCATTTCCTTACCTTTTTGACCACCTCCTCCTTGGCCGCCGTGCCCACCGCCCCCATTTCCACCTCCGCCCCCACCTGTTAAGCAATGTGCAATGTGAGCAATGAAATAGTGCAATAGTGTGATAAAAGATTGATTCATGCAAAGTAGTGAAGCATTTGTAAGTAAAGCTTGTGAGTAGGGAAATATAATAATAACAGAATTTAATTAAATATAATTGCATTCTTGAGAATAATTAACTTACTTGAACCCCCGTATCCGCCTCCTCCTCCTCCGGAGCTCCCGCCATATCCACCGCTGCTTCCACCTCCGGAACTTCCACCATACCCTCCGCTTCCTCCACTACCACCACCGCCAGAATATCCTAACAGGTAAAATAACGCAATTAATTTTCTATACTAACTAACATTTTGCATAGTAATATGATAAAGGGGAATTTTAACAGAATTTTTTTTTCGCACCTCCTCCACCTCCTCCACTGCTTCCACCACCTCCGTAGCCACCACCGCCGCTACCACCTAATGGACAAAAATAATATAATGGTGAATTCTGGTACTATTTTTTTTAAAAATCTGCTGGTGCCTAAGGTGCGTTTCTAGTAACTATTATGTAGGTGCAAATAATCTTTTCCTAGGTAGCTGGTGCTTTTTAAGAAAAGTGTGAATTTTTCTGAAAAAACAATTCATATTCCATACCTCCTCCAAACCCCGATCCTCCTCCAAAACCACCCCCGTAGCCTCCTTACAATTAATTCGGACATTACATTAATGCATTTGAATTTCGCCAAAATTGTCGTAACTAATATAATTAATAAAAATAACCTACCTCCTCCACCTCCCTTGCCTCCACCTCCACCTCCAGAGGAACCTCCATATCCTAAAGGACAAAAAGATGCATTTAATTTATTTTTCATGCACAGTTGGCAAAACATTTCCAGAATGCAATTTTAAGATAATTGTGTACCTCCTCCACTGCTACCACCTCCTCCTCCACCGGAATATCCACCGCCGCCTCCACTGCTGCCACCACCGTATCCCCCACCTTATTGGAAAAAAAAACATTTAATTAATAAATTCAGGAATTACAATTGCGTTATAATAAATGTAAATAAAATTCGGGTATATAAAATCAAAATTATTTTCTTACCTCCTCCACCTCCCTTGCCTCCTCCTCCTGAGCCTCCACCTCCATATCCTAGTTGACAAAATAATACATTCAATTATTGTCCATACAAATTTGGAACATAAAAGATTCTCCACTCAATTCTTTTTTTCACAAACCTCCGCCTCCACTACCTCCACCGCCTCCTCCGTAACCTCCTCCTCCTCCCCCTTGATTACCGCATCCTCCTCCGGATTGTATTCCTCTGCGTCTTCTTATATTATATTCTGCCTGTGTGAAGTGGGCGACTGTCACGGCCAGACATACAATAAGTACCTACGAATCAATTTTTCAAAAATTGCAAACTTGCAAATATTTTTCATAATTTTATTATTTCTTAAATAATTCCATATAATATTTGATAACTTACAAATTTGGCCATAACGCGAGAGCCAGAAGTTATCGACAAGTTAAAGAAGCTTTCTAAACCTGAGTACAACAAAACACAACAATTCTTGACAAGAAAACAAAAGGGAAGTTATTTTTAGAAGAAAGAGGAGAAGAGAGCCTTGCAGACCGAAACTCGTGGGTAGACTGTATGTAAAGTTCGAAGAAGACAGAGACTTTATATACCTGAGCGTTGTCTCGTTGTCATTTCACCTTTAACCAAGTTTTATGATGGATTATTAGCATGGATTACGTGATATTATAGTAATTTTTCTACGGTAGGCTAATGCAAAGCAAATACCTTGTTGGCTTGATACTTCATACGTAAGAATCCCGATGATCTCAGCAGTCGGCTAATTCTAAATCACACTACGTCACATTTACTTACACTTTTCTAACCAAAAAGTTGATAATATCGCACATTTTTACGCATATAGGTATATACAAAGGTATGTAGTGTCCTAGTGTCTACGATACGTTGCGACAGTAATAATGCGATTTTATTTTATGCTAGCTATATATAAACCTACAAAGGAGGGTAAGGTAACATCAGTTAACTGCTAATTTTAATGTTCTATCATTAGACTCTCTTTCATAACACTAAATATATGTACTACTTAAGTTAAGGTGGTTTAGTTAGGTAGTATGTAGTTGTTGAGCTCAATTGTGCCGTTTTTAGTGTGTGAGACGGAGAGAGATCATTTCCCACTAATTCCTTAATTTCTTTCCTTCAGTCACAGCGAGAATCTTTTGGCTTGGCCTGGCCTGGCCATGTGCTCTTCTAATAGCACTAATTTTCCATAGAAAAAATTCCTACGCTCATTTCCCTACTTACAATTATAACTTAAAACTTAAGAACTCATTTCATATGTGGAATGTGAAATAAATTACATGCTAAGCCTGATAATAACTCAGCTTCCTACTTTTGCAAGAAAATCGCGAGTGCAGCCTCGAAATCCTAATTTTACGCAAAGAGTGAGTGATTTGGTAATTTAAGGAGTTGCAAGAATAATGAACTAATTTAACTTTTGGGTAAATAGTAGGTAGTTAATGTTTTAAATATTTTTATGCAAAAGGCAAGGCTTGTATTATTAAGTAATATTGTCATGTTTTGCAATTACATCCTACTTTTATTTAATTACTCTGTAGTTCTGTTGAGCAAATTTTGTTTTAGTAGATCCCCCGGAGAGACGCGAGTATTTGTATACAGATTAGCGGGTCGCAAAAATAAGCTAAATATTTAACAATGACAAAAATTATAATGCAATACCTAAGGACTTATGCTTATTGAAATACATTTATCTATTGTTCTATTATGTATATTATGTTCTAGGCAAAACTTTATTTCTGTTACTTCCAAGGAACAACCTCCAAGGTTAAAATTTTGCTTTAAAGTTCCAGCATTATCCTTTGATTACACTTTTATATTTCTTTATTTCTTCCTCTATCCGTTTCTGAATAGCTTACGAAGTACATATTATACAACATTACAGCTTAAAATTAATTAAAGAACAGAATATGTAGATAGCTGCTCGTAATAGACCTGTTATTTGCGAATATGATTTATTTTACATTTAGCTTCTTAGTAGGTAACTTAATTACAGTTAAAAATTTTGCTTCATTTAATAATTAATTAAAGCCATATTATACAATATTTAGTTGCAGAATTTTAAATAAGAATTTACAAAAGTTGGTGGAAAATAAATTACATTTCATCTAATCAAATACATAAAGATTATAGGGAATATTTATTGAAATGTTCAGGATCTCACCTTAATTATTTAAGTTAATAAACCTTAAATATTAATTTACAGAACAAAACTACTATGTATTTAGTGATTTTATTTGAAATTATTCTACTCTGAGGCAATCAGATCAAACTCACTTAAATATCAGACTAAACAGGATCATATTATAAAGTTAACCTGTTCTTAATTAGATTAATTAGCGAATGCAGTACAGTTTTAGTGTACAGTGTCATTTTATATTTATGCACACTCTTGCAATAGTTTCTACACTAACTAGGTAATTGCCTAATACTTTAATTGGAAACGCATCTTTGTACATCTTTATATAATATATTTATGTATAGACCTATATGCATATGCTTCAATGTCTACAGTCTACAGTTCAGTATGCCACTTGAAATTGAAACTGAAAGCATCTGTCATAACCTGAAGAGTTAACAAATGAAGAATCAAATGCATATAATGTACAGGTAGGCGCAGCAAAAGACAAGCTACTGAAATAAACTAATTTAGCACATCACATCTTTTACGTTAAAGTTACGAGCTAAAAAGTTAAGTATGCCTGTCCTTTACCTATAGTACATATAGTGCATTCGTATATTGTATATAGTAAATCCAATTAATTGCACAATTCGAAACCTAATATAACCATTCCATATAGTAACAGTCTAGGGTAAAATAATGCAGGTAGGCCTGTAGTGTAATTGTAATGTAATCCAAAGTTAGCTGCAAACGAAACCAAAATAAAGTGAACCACCTTGACTAAAAGAGAACCTGTCGAAATCCTTATTGAATCAAAGAGTGTGCATTAGAGCCTACTGTGGCGATTTATGTCTAATGTAATATTATATTGTAATTGTGGTATACTTTTATAATATAATTCCCATAATGCGGTTTCTTTTCAAAGTCAAATCAGTTATTGAATCAAAAATTGCACACTCAATACAAATCTTTGTTTGTTTACTTCACCAACAATGGCTTGGCTTTCGGCATATTTACCAGTAGTAGTAAATAGTAGCTCTTTTAAAGAAATTACTGAACAAATTACACATAAGTATATACCTAACTACATAAGTAGGCATTTACGGCAGAGATATTACTATAATGATACACTAGAGTAGAGCGTTCATTCATTATCCAAATTCTCTTTACCTCAAAAGTAAACTGCTAGAAGTGACAGTAAAAGAAAGAAAAAACAAATAAATAAATGAAACTGTTAGAGTTAAACTTTTAGCTTGCTACAGTATAATGTTGGTGCATACAGACATAGGTAATTGAATTGTATAAAGAACACATATCGAGTTTTACAGATGAAGCTGTGCTATTATTTTGCATAGGAGCTGCGGAAGGACGCAGACAATGATTAAAATACTATAAAATACCTTTTATCTTACTTCAACAACCGACAAACGACGAATTTCTTCCAATTGCAAAGAAAAGTAAAATGCAACGTACCAATATTATAAGAATAGTTAGACAGTTTATATTATTTTAAATAAGTAGCTAAAATGTGTGTAGATTAATAATAGTATATACACGGCTTTATTTATAATAGTAAAATATACCATTACAAGCAACTATTTTATGAATAACCCTATATAATTATACATAGCTACATAGTGCATTTAAGTCATATTTAATTTACATTTATTTCTCTGTTTTTGGTTTCTAACGTTTGTGTTCCGTTGAGGTAAATCGATCTAAAGGATTCATTTATATTTCACTCAAAGAGTTAAGACTGGCAGAAGTAACTTTAGTTTTCTTTGATTAGTTTGGGTAGTTTATCATTCTATTTTGGACACATGTTGTATGGTACTATGTAAGTCAAAGCAATTTTATGTAAACGATTTGAAAGCGAACGCAACGATCACACTCAAAATGCAATGCACCTCAACTATATAATTTATTACAACCAGCCTTCTGTATTATTGAATGGTGAATTTAAAAATTGTCTATAGATAATTTACAACAGATATTCATTTGGGTTCTTTGTTAGGTATAATTTATTGTTAGGTACAATTTATAGAGACTAGATTTTACTACTGCTTCTTAAACAGGGCTAGGATATGTTTTATTTATTTTCAATCCACAGAATAGCCACTAACTCTCATAACGCATTTGCATGTTGTGAACGCTCATAAATATAGCTCATAATATTCTCAATATTTATCAAATTTTCGAATTTTTGGTCAATGTTTTCAAAATAAATCAATAATTTTTTGACATACATTTTACAATTACATCTCGATAAAGAAACTGTTGTGGGTAATATTATAATATTATGGAATTTTAAAAAAGCTGGTCAAGATTGTTGTAGGAAAATCGGGTCCAATTCTCAAAAATTCCAAAATTTGAAATTTATGATTTTAATGAAATTTGGTTGAAACATCAGCCGTAGGAAGCCCTTGAGGGGCCTACTATCATTTTTCAGATCTAAAACTTTTTGGGGTCAGGAAAAATCAAAAAGTGTTGAAAATGGTCCAATTTTTCGACTTTTTAAATTCAATCAGACTTTTGACCCATGTATCATTAACCGATTTTGACCTAATTATGCTCATTCTACTCCCAGAAAGGCAAGCTACAAATATTATACAGTTTTATCCGACTCCGCTGCATATATGCTAACATTGCTAGGCCGATGTATGCATTTCGTGTCACGGCGTATATGATAATCTAGCTCGTAATATTATTAGTACGTGTATGTGCTCCACATATATTTATTTGTACAGTAGTACTAAATATATTATTTATAAACTACTTAAATAAAACTGAAAGAGTGAGGTGAGACCAACTGCCGGTGCATTGAATTCAATTGCTCTAACTGTTCAGCTCACTCTGTTGTCTATTTCTTTTTTATTTATATCTTACGTAACACTTGCATAAGATTAGCACTTACGTTAGTCTCCTCACAATCACACGTTTATTTATACCAAAAGGAGTCTGTTAAGTTTGCTCACATCACATCACATCACATCAAACTCTATTAGAATGAACAGCCTCGACTCTTTATATTATTGGTACCTATATACTTGCAAATTCAGAAAGAGAGAGAATGCACTCTTTTTGCTCAAATATTTGACAATGGAGCAAAAGAGAGCAACTACATTTATATATACCTTCAATTCAATGAAGCTGAGAAATAACATTCACTCAAATAATCCTTTCATCTTGGTTAGAATTTAGAATAGGATGATTGCTTTTTCACTGGCCCTAATAAACGACGAAATCTCTGTATTCTATTTCATTATGCACCTGTAAATACACAATTGATAAAGGATTAGCTTTAGTAATTTTGTTTCCCATAAAATGCTTGCAAGTATTTACAATAGCAAATAACATCAATTTCCTAATGCTGAATTGAATGTAAAAATCTCACATGTATTATTAAGAAGCTTAGTCTCCTTTATGGATTTGTTGCGTCTGTATGTCTGTCTGTCCGCCTGACGGGTTGCGGTATAACTCAAAAAAGGTTTGAGATATCAACTTTAAATTTTCAGGGTAGCCTATTGAGGTGTCTCGGGTGACACCATGGAAAAATGGGGTCAATCGGTAAACGGCTTATCGACTTAGGTCACAATGATTATCAATAATGATCCCAATTCTCCTTTTCTACAACGTTTACCACGGTTTATTAACTATCTATTTAGAAACGGTAGCACTACAGTATACTACTTAAAGGGATGAATTTTTTCAACTCATGCAAATTGTAGAATTGAATTTAGTTTTCCTAAAGTACAGTAATTATTTTTTCTATGAAGTTTTCTATTTGTGTTGAAACTGCACAAAAGTGCATACATCTTTATACACACGAAATGATCATATTTTCCTAATAAAACAGAAAATGTTTTAAGAATTATATAATATGGACTTTTTGAGATTGAGATATGCACGAATGTTCCAATTATAGATAATAAGTAAGTGTAAAAAAGTAACATACTATTAAGATGCCTTAATTTTCAAAAAAAACAGGGTACCGCAGTAAGAAAAAGGACGACCACATCGAGATATGGCTAAATAGATAGAAATACATGAAACACATAGTTATTAATACAATAGGGCATGTCCAATCGAAATAAAGTCAGTATATTAGTAAAGCTGGACTATGAAATCAAAACGTAAACGCTAACTTAGCTTTATTTGGTAGATTACTCAAATTACTGTCAAAAATACATCTTTTACTTTCCCCATTTTTTCACAATTATGAATTAGTTGAATAAATTATTTCATTTAATTAAACACTAATTTCTCCAATGCATTTGGCAATCAGGACGGGAGAATATCCTTTTTCAAGGATGTAGTTAATTGCTCGGGTAGCGAGAAGAGCGCCTCCAGGTTGTATATCATGATGAAGGGCGATGAAACTAGAATTTTGACTGGATGCTCCTTCCAAAGCCTCGTAATAAGCTTCCATACTTTTGTCCACATCTTCTTTATTTGCCCAGTCATTTGTGTCCAGATTCCAATGAATAATTTTGTATCCTAGTTCATCATGAAGGATTTCCCGCACTGTATCATTAATGCTTCCGTAGGGGGGTCTCATAATATTCATCTTAAATCCGAGAATCTCCTGCACTTTATCTTCAATATCCTTCATTTCTTGACGTATAGTTTCTGCGCTTTGATCTCCAGTCAAATTCAAGTGACTCCAAGTGTGGCTCCCTAATTGATGGCCCTGCACATTTTAAAAATTATTTATTAACATCCCATTAGTTATAAAAAATTCTATACTAAAAATAACCTACTTAATTTTCCAAAGGAAAGCTTTAATAGAGAGGAAGGGTGTGTGGTTTGCGTTTTTAAGTGGGTGTTCTGCAAAATCCATGGAATGGTAATGAAAATCATACAAAAAATTTAATGTAGAAATGCTTTTGGTGCTTTTTACTTCTCTAATAATTCGCCGAAGTCTCTCTTGACTTCCTGGATTGTCCAAATTGGGCCAGCCGCTGCCATGAATAAAAAATGTTGCCTTTACACCATATTCCCTCAGGACATCCAGAACGGAGTCGGTATTTGGATGAGGTCCGTCGTCTGAGTAAACATATGCAATTCGTAGCAATTAAAATCAGATATGCCCATTTTGAATTATTAAATAAAGAAATGAATACTATCTTAGAATTTTACCAAATGTTAATGCAAACTCTCCTTCCGTGACACATTCGTAGTAAATTCCTTCTAAATTTTCTAAATGTTCAAGTTCTTCAGGAATTGCTGCACTGACACTTAAAATGAGGAGAAATAACGAAAAATAATTAAGAAGTAACATTGTGATTAGTACGTGAGTTGATGGAAAATGAAAGTAATATCAATAGGCTGAATGAGGAGAGTTTCTGTTTCTAATTGTATATATAATATCCTTAGGTATGTATTATGTAATAGTTCAAGGTTAGACCAAAGTTAATATGCTAGCAAGTAACAGATTTGTTCGTTGTGTAATGTTAATTGTTATAAATAAGATATAAGAGAAGCGATTAGTATGCCTTCTCTTTTTTAGTGTGGAAAACATTCTTATCTCTAAATGACATTTGTAATAATTAGGTATTAACTTTTATCTGTTAAGTCATTAATCCACACACTGCAAAAGCTTATGATACATATTTTATAATTATCTATGCCTACGCCTAATAGCAAGAGGCAGAGGAATTTATGAAATTATATGTATAACACTTTGTACTTTGTAAGTTATCATGGTGCAGCAAAAGTTGTGCAAAAATGGTGGAACCAGTGAAAAGAAACAAATAATTGTAAAATAGTAAATGTGCAATTATTTTATAGTTTCCAATCATTTGGTAAAATTATTTTCTTGCGTGCAGAAGAAACTAAATATTTCCCCAAAAAATAATTTTCATAATACATATTAAAAATATCAATCAAATGTAAGAATTAATGAGGAAATGCCCAATGCCGGATATGCCCGACCAAATTATTTTCTGGGATGCCCGAATTGCCGGAAATGCTATTTTATGCAATCGAAAGCTAGTCTAAATAAATTATCTGCAATTTTCCCAGCACATCAGAAGCCCCAAAACAATCGCACTATACAAATATACAAATATATTATTGTACAGTAACGATTTATTTCGAATTTTATCATTCAAACAAAGAAGGCATCTTTAATATAGGATATATATATTCATAAACAGTTGGTTCAAGAATTTTTCAATGTACAATTTTGAAGGTGGAAGCGAAACAATTACTAAAAATAAAGTGAGGGATAGTGTACATAATTAATTAACATTAAAGCTTACAATTCTTTCCGATAAGAACCAAGATACTTATTTTGGCTTACATACATTTGGTACAAATATTTGTAGAATACGTAACCTATTTTATACATAAATATTTACTAGCATAATTGAAAGTTTATGCCTGTTCTATATTACAATTAATTATTTTGTCGATTTTCTTACATAGAAAAACGCATTTAGGTGCAGGATAACAAATATTATATTATATACCTACTAATAATTCATTAAAAGATGGCAATTAATTAAGTTAAATTAGCTAGTTTTAATTTTTCACCGCCGTTGGTGTAGCCGATTGAACCCTCCATTAGATCCAGGTCCGCTAAAGCCCCCATTAGGAGTTGGACCCCCGAAACCTCCATTAGGAGTTGGACCCCCGAAACCTCCGTTAGGAGTTGGACCCCCGAAACCTCCGTTAGGAGTTGGACCCCCGAAACCTCCATTAGGAGACGGGAAGCCTCCGTTTATTACTCCAGGACCGCCGCCGCCGCCGTGTTGATTGTATCCTCCATTTTGAGCAGGACTCGGGAATCCTCCATTTATTACAGGTGACCCATTAGGTTGATTGAATCCTCCATTCTGCTGCACATGTCCCCCAGCTGGTGGTTGACCGAATCCTCCGTTTGGGGGTACTAATATTCCGAAGAATGATTTCAAAAATTAAATTATTTGCACTTAATTGTATTAATTATGATTGGATAATTATAAATTAAATAAATTGTTCATCATCACCAAAAAGTCCGCCAAACTCTCTTTCAATTCCGATGATATCTTCATCGAGATTTCCAGATTTTTCCTGCTGCGGTTTTTTAGGTGGAGGTTTCTTTGGGTCCTGATTATTTTTTCTTTCTTGGTGTCGTCTCTTTGGCTTATCTTCAGGTTCTTCTTCTTCCTCTTCTTCTTCTTCCTCCTCCTCTTCTTTGCTGTTGGCTCTATGTTTATTCGATTTCGGATTATCTTCTGGTGTTATTTCCTTATTTCGTGTCTCTTCCTCCTCCTCTTCGGGTTCTTCCTCCTCTTCTCTTTCCTTTGGTCTTCCACGCTGCCTCTGCCTCCTGTCGTCCTCGGGAGGCTCCTCTTCTTCCTCCTCTTCCTCTTTTCTTCTCCGAGATGGTCTTTCCTCTCGTCTAATTTCACGGTCGTCATCATGTGGCTCTTCTTCTTCATGATCCGGTTCAGGCTCCCTGTTTGGGGGCCTTCTGCTACTTTGAGTTGGCCTTGGCTTCGTTGTTTCGTCAAATTGTTTTATGGTCTGGGTGTATATTGGATCAAGAGGAAGATTTTGTTTCAGGGGAGGTCCATATCCCACTCCGAACCCCCGGGGATCATACTCAGGTCGATTGTTTTGGTTATTTCTTTCCCTGTTTGGATATTCGATATTGGGATGCTCAAAATTCGGGCTGTTATCAGGTCTAGATGGACGAATAGGCCCATAGTCTTCTGGGGAAGGGTTAAAAGGGCGTTGTTGCCTATTACCATTACCTCGACCATTACCTCGATCATTGCCTCGATCATTATTGCGGTTATCACTGTTGAAATTTGAATCTAAATCGGCAAAATCTGAATTAGGCCCTGGACCTGGTTCATCGAAGAGAGGACGATGATTGTTATTATTGGGCTGAGCATAATCCCCATCATGATCAATGTGATCTCTATCATCATCGTTGTTGCTGGGTCTTCTACCATTTGAACTTCTGCCACCGTTTCTTCTTGGTGGAGGATTTCTTGGAGGGGGCTCTTCATCTTCATAATCATCCGATTTCTCTCTATCTTGATCTCTGTACCGATTTTTATCAGTATCGTCTCGATCATAACTTCTTGGAGGAGACTGCCTTCGGGGAGGTTTCGGGGGCGGTGCCCTCGCAGGTTTATAATCCTCTTCTTCGTGATGGTCTTCATCGTCATCAATTGGTTTCTGTTTTCTTGGTCTTGAAGAGGATGGGGATGACTTTGATTTGTCCTTGTCCCGTGTTGTGGGTAGTGGATCCCCGTAATAATCATCCGTTTCAGGGTCATATCTTCTAGGTGGTGGGTTATAAATATTCTGAACTGGAGGATTATAACGATAATTATTTGTTGGTGGGTTATTATTATAAACTGGCTGGAGAGGTGGTGCTGGAATGGGTTGCGGAATGGGTTGCTGATACACTTGGGGTTGTATTACTGGAACAAATCCCCTATTCGGGGCGGGGTTATAAACAGGTTGCTGTTGTGCAGTGGGATAATAAGGAGCGGCGGGTTGTTGTTGAACTGGATAATAACTTACTGGTTGTTGTGGGTAGGGTATATGATGCTGTTGTTGAGGAACATGCTGTTGTGGGGGAAAATGGTATCCTGGATTGTAAACTGGTTGTGCTGGTTGATATACTGGTTGCTGTGTTGCAGTGATATATGCTGGCCCTGGAGAAGGGGGTAAAGGAGCTGGTTGTTGGTACTGTTGATGATTATAATGCGGCTGCGGAGAATTTTGGTTATATTGAGGTTGCTGTTGATTTATATTTGCGGGACCCCTTGGACCATATTTCACCGCAGGAGTTCTCTCATTGATCTGATTTGATTCATCATCGTTATCGTCATCGTCATTATATTTCTGATTACTATGTTCTTTGAAAACACCACCGGGTTCTTTATAAAAAGGGAGATTATCGTTATCTTTATTATTATTTACAATTCGAACATGGGAATTTTTGACTCCAGAGGATGCGGATTGGGGAAGATTTGACGGAGGACTATTCGGTGGAGGAGGATGTGGTGCCTTTGTTGTTCTTTCTCTTGCTCGTTCTCTACTTGTAGAGTAAGCAGATGCTGGCGGCGAGGCTTGTGGTTTGGATTGCTTTGGAGGTAGCGGACGTTTCACTGCTGATTCAGGCTCCGGAGGATATGTGGACACTTGGGCGCCAACTTTTGAGCCAAAAACTAAATTTGCAACGCGAAAATCTTGAAAATCTTCCACATTTAGATCTTCATGTTGCGAAACAGATACGGGATCTTGTGTAGGAGCATAAATGTGATTATGGGGAGAATGCAATTTGTTATAACGATTATAAACAGGCCGGAGTTCCGTTGTTGTTGGAGGGGCTGGAGTTGTCGTCGTAAAATGGAAGGGAACCCTCGTCGGTCGATTTCCTCCAACCTGGTCCGCAGTAATTATCGTTCTTGTTTCATATCCGATTTGCTCTTCGGTGGGATTTTCTTTTCTATTTTGCAATTCTTCAATAGATTCTCGCAGCTTTGTTAAATTAGCCACTTTTAAAATTATAGGGGCCACTGCGGGAGCGAAAACGTTTAAATTTTGCGATGTGATTGTTTTTGGCGTTGGAACGAGTGTAGATTTTGAGGTATCGCTATGGTCAAGATGTCCCCCAGCTTTCGACATCAAAGTTTTATTATTTTCTGGTGAATTCTTCTCTTCAGAACTAATCATCTCCGTTGTACTTGTAGCAGTTGAATCATTCTCTGAAATCGAAAAAAACCCATTTCATGAAAAACTGCAATGTGTTTCGAAGGAATTACATAATACTTTTTAAATTTTAGAATTTACCTTCGGAACTATCCTGAATTTCGTTTGAATTCGGTCCTCCCTTTTTAATTTTACTGCTTGTCATATCTTTCCTAGTGAATCCTTTCAGAACCCCTTTATTTTCTCTGGATTTCAAACCGTAATTAGTGCCACTACTGGCTGGAGCCTTTGAGATTTTTAAATTAGTCAACTTTTTCAACCGATCTAGAATTGTATAAGCTTTCGAAGTGTGATTTTCTATAGCTTCAGCTAAATCGTTCACTATAGTTGTCGAAATTATATCATCTGCACTTGGATAGCTATCATCACTTCTTGAGGATTGCGTGACACCACTTTCTTTACTGCTGTCTTTACTGGAGCGTAAACTTAATGTGAGCACTAAACCTGGCGGCTTTTTAATTGCAAAGGCTCGACTTTTATTACTGTACACATTTGTTGACGCTGACTGTTCAAGAGTCATATTGGTCGATGTTAAATTTCTATTGTTCTCAAAAGGATTCACTTTCCTAGGCGCTAGTATAAATTCTGTTGTGGTTGCCACCATGTCTGTATCTGCTTCTGCATCTCTTCCTTGCGGTTGTCTTCTGGCTGGTGGAAAATTTTCTGGGAAGTCTCCTGTCAATTTTAATAGAAAATCAATTTACATCTCTAAACACTTGAGAATAAATACTAGTATACTACGTAATAAACGCTGGCGAAATGTATTTAGTAAACCTAACATAAAGTGCCATGTAATTTCCATGCACATATTTATTTTTAGCAACTAATACATACACATAGCGTTCAGGAATTATTTACGTGCCTAAATTGTGCCTAAGTATACATTGTAGAGACCTGCTTGCATTTTTGCAGAGAAATAATGCACAAAACTATGTAGATATGCGAATATTCTTAGAATTTGTGTATTATAAGAGTGTATTTCTGTTTTTGGTTCAATAGAGCGTTAATAAGATCATCAACATCAAACAAAGCCGAAACATAAAAGTGACAAAGTGTTTCTTGTAATTGTCCAACCATAATAAACAGATAGTTTTAACTTTAACTTTATAATAAGTACCAAAAATACATAAGATAAATGATAAAGTTGGATGAGCAGATATGTCATTTCATTCATTTGACTGATTGTTGGAATAATAGGTAGTTATTTACTGTGACCTGAGATGTAATATGTATATGACTAACGATAAGTTATACGAATACCTTGGTACCTAATAGGCAATTATACAGAATTGTGAATGAAAGATTAAATTGCTTTCTAATTTGTATGTGAGCTTAATGCCGTAGCTTATACTCTTAAACAGCGCAGTCACGAGAATTAAACGCCAATTTTGGGTCTAGTAAAGTGGACTTTCCATGCAGAATTATGCAGTGCAGTCCAGTTTGTATGACAAAAAATAAGTTGATTATTTAATTTCGTAGTGGCTTATAGTTAATGGTGACTTTTAGTCTTTATCCATTATCTATGGTCTATACACTGCACTAAGTATATTATCATTATCATCATCCACATGCTTAAATGGATTTACCCTGCATTTTTAATCTTTGTAAAATTTAGTAAGTGATAGCTACTAATAATATGTCAATTAATTCTTTTAATTTGACAATATTAGTAGGTTAGGTTTGTATTGCATTTTATAAGCCACAATTTTACGCATGCTATACCTACATATTTAATATATATTGTATAACAGTTTTATTCACAAACTGATATTAAAATAGCTCATGGAATGTAAAGTACCTAATATGCATAAAATCTAGCAACTATACTGTCTCTAATTTAACCACATTTATTCTGTTTACAAAGGAAATGCATGACATGCAGTAACTAATAACTATACAGTTTAACAATCGCTAAACAGACTGCCTAAGTTTGAGATATTGAAAAACTTAACAAGAAATTCAAAACTTTCAAGTAGAAATTAATAAAATGTACATAATTATTTATTACGCGATAATTGTCTGATGCGCATTCATTGTTAGATATTTTTCATTGTAGCTTTAAACATGTTAAGAAAAGTGTTGTAAGTATGTATGTATGTACCCACCTTCGTTATCCTTTTCTTTGGCATGGACAGACAGAGATGACAGTTGCGAGAGAAGAATTACAATTGTCTGAAAAATAAATGGAAGTTTATTAATTACGTAATTTCCTTCCTGCTGAACTTCATGTTCATACTTAAGTGCACTTACTATTTCAATTAAATTCAAAAATGTATATTACTTACAATTACGCATTACTATTACGAACGCAAGCTATTTAACATGAAAAGATATATTATGTACATCTATCTATTTATATACATTACATAAGTACAGTTACAAAGGATATATATGTACAAATACGTACATTCGGGGGGAAAGCGTCATACTTATGGAAAATAGGCCTAAATTAAAAATTTAAGTAAACAGGTAAACTCACGACAACAGTTCGATTGATCGATAGCCTTTTCCAAATCATTCTGCACCCAAAAATTTAGGAAGTTCTCAAAAAATATTTTGAAGATGATATTATTTCACATCACAGTTTGCTATGCTCGATATTTTTGTAACTTTTGTAACTCTATGTACAGTTGTAAGAAAGAGCGTACATGTAACCCAAATTCAGTCTGCTTCTGGCTTCAGAAAAACTTTAGGAACCGCAAACAGCAGAAAACATGAGAAATTGAAATGATATGGTCAATGATGGAGTTGGAGTGTACATAAGTGCAAAGTGCAATGTAACGAGTGTATCTTATGTTTTGTCATTTGCATTTGCATGAAACGGTCACTCACAAGAAGAACGAATCGCACTTAGATGATTTCGAAAAACAAATCAAAGAATCTAATCGATTCCAATCCGGTGCAATTGATTTTTATTAGAAAATTACGCTAGTGGCTAAAAGAATCCAATTAAATGAAAATGAAACCATGCTCTGTTGTCCTTACTAGTAAAATTCCATTTGCACTGACTTCTAAACAAACACTTTCAGAAATTGCAGAAACATGAACATTCACAATGTAGGAATTCGTCAGCAAGGAAAAGTTTTAGTTAAGTATGCTTTGCAAATTGATCGCTTCATAAATTGGGAATTTCCTTTTAGTCGTTTAGCATTTACTACATTATTATATTGAATCACTACTAACTGTTGATTTCACTTCACTGAGCACTTAAACGCTATCACCTCGCCCTCACTGAATGCACTTTCAGTCTCTCCGTTAGTTTTAGCACAAAACATTTTTCTACAAAACTAAACAAAGCTCCTGGCTCAACTTCTAAATAAAAACTGAACCAGTGGATATGAGATTTAGTTTACTGGCCTGGCCTGGTCTGGTGACTAGGAAGGGTGTATTAAATAAATATTCCTTTAAAGACAATTTCCTTTTACCATTAATATGTATATTACATGATATTATGTTTTTATATCTCCTAAATTGCATACTAAACAACTGTGTTACCTAAACTTCTCATAGAACAGGACACCTGTCTAACAGCTTAATAGTGTAGCGAACTTTATAATATCCAATCCACTTAAATTGCTACAAATACTTACCTATGCACACTTTGTAAAATTTTAAGCAAGGCAAGCAGCTTATTTCTGCAAAAGTTACATTAACAAATCATGTGAATGATTCGGTGAACGCTTTGCATTTTTTATTCTCCTCCGCTTGAGATCTGACTTTGATTCAAGCGGAAAGACCCTTCTATTCTGTTTAAGTGTTGTAAAGTGCCTGTGCTAGACTAAAATAAAATTGTTTAGGTACTCCACATTATTTCTTACATAGTATTCTTATAAACTAAATGGAAAATGCAACTTTTGTTTAGTTTGAGGAGACCCGAAAGGGTGAGATGTGAAAAATTATTTTATTCATGCCACCCATTACTAATTTATTCACCAAAATCTCGCATCATCACATCCATCTCGTGTCGCTAACAAATAAAACATGCACAGCTGCTCCATCGATGCACATACTTACTTTGTGTACCTTATGAACACGTCTGATGATACAGATTATTCTGAAATTCAGATATATCTGTATTCACAAAGAATTAGCTAAATTGCTTTGGCTAATGTACTGCTTTTTACCCATTTACTTACTGTTAATATGTCACTCGAAGACTTCGGTAATATGCAATTCACTTTTTTACACGCCTTCGTGGTTTAATGAAGTACTGCTTCAGCGAATACATCCTCTTTATTTTTCAAGTATACAGTACAGACTTATAGCTTCTTTACTATGTCCATTAACACTTTACCTACCATATACTATAGAATATATATCAGTTATGTACTACCTGTATAATGTTATGTTATTTGTTGAATACTTATTACGTGCCAGAAAATCATTCACTGCTTAATTGCGTTTAAGAATCATTCATTTCGTCGAAAAGAGGCAATTAATTTTAGTAAAACAAATAGATCTTTACTTGTAATACTATACATACACTTGTAAACTATTTACTACTGTTAAAATTGTGTAGGTGCTATTTAAAAAAATATATGCAAAGTTTATAAAAATGATAAAATTATTTAATATTCTTGAAATGTTAGTGCAAAATTATATAAGTACCTAAGCAATCCAATATTAACGGATTAGGTATGGTAATTAAATTATCATCTGAATACTATGACATATTGCTAGAACAATATGTACAATATTTTTGAACTTTTGAGGTGAGCGACAACTGTATGCTTAAAAGTACTTATTTGTAGTATAACCACAAATAACAGAAAAACTGCACTAATTTTTGTATAATTCATCACTTTTATCCGTCGTCTACTACTCTGTTGTCTGTCTGTGAGCCATCAACTCGTCTGTAACGGATAGCACAGTGTGCTTGCTTATTTCACCTCGTCACCATTTTTGCACATTAATTCTAACAAGCTGTGCCATTTATGTAAATCCATAAGGAGTTTCCAATATTTCACGGACACTTGTTGCTATGATTTATATTTTCAGCATTTCATGGGAATTTCATTACAATTTGAACTGTTAAGGACATATCCGCTCTACTTGAGGTCAGAATAATATAACTCCAAAGCCCCTTCCAGCGATGGGATTAGCTAAAATTGAATACCACGATAAGAATCTCCAATTATATTTTCCCAATTCTCTAATGTAATGATGGTTATTGCCTTTTAAAGACAAATCTGCAAATTATTCATTAATACCTACAAATATAAACATAAAATTGCAATTTTCCAACAAATAAATTCAAGAGAAATATTGCAGCTTTCCAGTAAAACAGAAATGATATTTATACTTATGTAAGTTCCGCTTCCAAAATAGTGTCGTTGACAGTATGGGCATTGGTTATCATCACATCACAATTCGCCGGGGTGAATTAATTCGTAAAATACGGTACTTATGTTTATTTTTGGCGATAGGAATTGCTTTCATAAAATGTTTAATTCCATGATACACATGTATTCCTAAAATCTGTTTTCAAATTGCATATTTATTTTACAAATAATGTTACACACAAGTTACACATAATACGTGTGGCTCACTAAATACATATTTTGTACAGATAACAATACTTTTTTTGAATTCATAACATCTAACGTTGGTTTATGGAAAGCAGAAGTATGTCCTTTAAAAATGAACAAACACAGCTACTGTAGACATAAATACTTTGTCAATAAAATTATTCACACTTCTAAGTAGATTAGTACTCTAACTTTCGTTGGTCGGATATTTAAATGCAAAAGTGCAATAATGCGGTTGAAAATTGATCTAATTAAATCTATTGTAAAGTAATTTCCTTAATTTTCTATGGTTAGGTGCACTTTCATTATTTCTCATGTTTCTATCTCTTTATTTAGAAAAAGCAAAGTTTGGGTACCTAAACATGTGTAAATTGGTATCATCTGCAGGTGCCTATTGCAGCTTCATTTTTTCAACTTTGTATCTGTGCGCATTGCTTTATTGCATTTTGCGTTGTGCTAGGTGTCAAGTAAAACAACCTGTTGCTCACATAAGCATTACTTATTTCAATTTGCAAATTTTTTGCGACAAGTGCAACGATTACTTTAGAGAGTTTAGATAATCCTGCACATCTCCTTAGCTCCTTAGTAAAATTCATGCAGATTTGCGTCCCTACTTAACTGTACTTGATTCTGCATTAAAAAGTGCATAATTGAAGGTCTGTGTACACTTTTTCCTTTTTAAAAGCATGGTATGACATACCTAGTTGACTCTAATTCTGACTGACTATTTATATGTAAACATAACAGCGATTTCAAAATCAAGAGTGAAAAATTGTAAACAGCCAAACGCCGTACCGTACCGATGCAGAACTGGCATTAAAGTTAAGTTAAAATGAACAGTATGAAATGTATGAAGCAACAAAAGCTGAAAAGGAAAGTATCTTTCAGAAATTATTCATCTGTGTACTGTTCTGTATGTGTGTCTAATTGTATACGAGTATTAATAACATTAATAGTAGTGTGTCTTGGTAGATGATAATTTTGCAAGTGATTTATATAACAATAGAAAGAATAGAAACTAAATAGAATGAATAATACCAACTCAAATTGTTACACTATTTACGCATACCATTTGTATACACATATTTTGATACTTTACACTGTTTACACTTATGGAAGGTTACGTGTCAAAGAAAACAGTAATTTATGTAAATAAAATTTAACTAAGCATATTATGCGCACTTAAGTTGCCTTCTCATTGCTCTAGTTGTAAATGTGTACTCTAATTTTTGTTGAAGAGTATAGAAAAATTTTAATTTCGTTTTTCTTATCCTTTGAAACTTTAGCAGCCCAATGGACCTTCGTTTTGCAGGAAGACACAAGCTACACAGAGAGCAAAGAACATTTTAGTTAGCAAACAAATAAACAGTCGAAAATGGAGTCAATGAAATGATAAAATGAAAATGCACTCTAACATACCTTTACTCAATTACATCAGCAAGTTATTATATTATGCATGTAAATCTGTAGTTAAATGTAGTTCTGCATGTCTGGCGTGAATTGCAGCGAGTATTGCTGATGCTGAAAAGTCATTCAACGTTAGAGCAAGAAGCTTTAGGACCTATTTTACTTAAATCAAGCTCTGAGTTGAAGTGTGCAATAAAAATGTTTTATTTAGTGTGTAAAGTGTGTAATTGGACAGTGGACGAGCACGAGACAGTGTAAATGTTTATGTCACACTTGATAAGTTACGTATAATAATAAGTAAGCAAGTCTATTGTGTTCATTGGATATTTAAATGCTTTACATAAGAGCCTAGGAAATTGACACCTAAGTATTTTGACTATAGTATGCATAACATAATTTCTATAATACATAGCAATAAAAAATTTAAAGAAGGTTTTGACACATATAACTAGCAAACAATGATTTTCACAAGTTAATAGTCAATAGTAATGTAGTAATAATAGACTTGTTTGAAATTCAACCCTATAATAAAAGATAAATGATGTGTGTATACGGAATACATCATTTCATGGTCTATCTACTACCTACCCTACGTACACAACACATGCATTACAAATAATGTACTATAAAATGTCGTTTTATTGTTGGACAAGATTACATGCCGGAAAATTGAGCGTGTGTCTGTCTATGTGCCTACATTATTGCTCGTTTCATTATTTGCACTGTTTATATATAATGATCTCATGTTGGCTTAAGACTTGACTGATTGCAAAGCATTATTGAGCAGAATAATAAAAACGGAGGAGAAAAAACATTCTATGAATATAGTAGATAGTATAATAGTAGTGTAAAAGTATTATATCTGTAGGTATTTGTGTTACGTAATATCATTGCAACGCAACAATAAAATTCTCACACGCAGCGTTTATGTAAGTAAAGTAGCGACATAAACATTGTAAACGAGATTTAGAATTTAGATGTCTAAAGACTACTTATTTAAGTAACACCACGCCTACATATGTACATGCATGTAAACACATGTTACTTGTTAAGGATTGCGTGATTAAGACAATTTAATTAGTTTCGTTTTCATTTAATGAACTAATTAAAGTAATCTCTGATAGTGACAATTTACAATAAGTCCAGTACGTATAAAAACTCTCGGTTTCAAAATGATTTACACATTCATTTCGTCAGCCACTGATCTATCGACACAAACAAAAAATTGCTCTGGTTTTTTACAATTTCCTATATCCATCTCGCTTTTTGTAAGACAATATGGTGTTCAGAAAATCAGTGAGTTTCTTCCTATAAACTAATTAACTATTGAGTAATTTCTTAATTTATAGCAATTATAACAATACTTATTTATCTTGTAATGTCCAATAATATTTTGCCACATTACAGATGACTATTACCATTGTGGTGCTAATGGTAGCATTAATTGCTCACGAAGCAAGCGCTGGATATGGAAATGCTGCTGGAGGAGGTCAGAGAACTGAAATCTTGGACATTAAAAAATCTTGGGCGTTAATTAAATGATAAGATGGTTTACATTTTACATTAAATCGAATTTGTAGGATTTGGCCACGGAGGAGGATTTGGCATTGCTGGAGGATCCTTCGGATCTTCTTCAGGAGGGCATGGACAAAGTGGTGGTGGACGCGCTGGAGCCTTCACTGGTGGTGGTAAGTGTACATATTGTAATTGTGTAATAAAATAAAATAAAAATTTTTGCATTTAAAAAATAATGGCGAATTTATACGCAGGTGGTGGTGGAGGTGGATGCGGAGGCGCTTGCTAATTTTAGTATTCTTTGGACACGTAATCTGCTTTTGTATTCATTTTCTGACAATCTCAACGTAATTGCACAATTGGAGTCAACTACCTCTGAATACCAAACTGAAGATTCCTAATTACATAATTAATTATGAAATTAACAGCGAAAATTGTAGCAACTTTTCTGTAATCCGAGTTTGAACATGGAAAGTATAATGCTTTAGGATATTGGATATCAAGCAGGATTCTCAAAACACAGCAATTTCCTAGTAGCTATATATAAAATACGCTTTGTACAAATAAGAAAGAACAACTCCACTTCTGCTCCACTTTTCTTTGTTCAAGAAAATCTTTTGTTTTCTATTATTTTGAGTCCCTATGTGTCTACCGATGACAAGACTGCTGCACTATAGTATACTTGCACTTCATTATATTTATACTATCTGTACTTTAATTATTTGTAATACTACTTATATCTGTACTGTAGTTGCATTATGTAACTGAAATTATTTAGAGAAATCTACAGATGTTGTAATTTCATCTCTTTTGTTAATAAACAACAATTGTAATTCAGCCAAAATTGTAAAATACTTGCAGGTGTAATGGTTTGAAAGAAACTGAATGAATGAAATTTTAAATACTACATACACACGTGTGCCGAAACGAATTCTTAATCCATTTATCTGATTTACTAGCATACAATTGTTAAAGAATGAACATGTGTGTTTTATTTCTGGATTATAAAAAGGCATACTTCCTTACAGATGGGTTAACAGTTTTAATTGAGTGTTCCTGAAGGAAAGTTCATTTGTGTGCATCAGCGTAATTTAGTCATTTATGAGTTCCTGAGTAGAATTTAGATAATTTATTTTATTATCGGTTGTGGTAAAAAAGTGAAATGGGTGCTTCCGGGTATTCTAGACTGGTGTTGGTTTTATTCGGAGTAGTTTTAATTGTGGCTTTGCATGGGGTTCAGGGAGGGGGCAGAAATACGGGATTTGTTGGGGGGTCTTATTCCGGGTTTGGGGATTCCGGTGGGGGTTCGTATGGTTCATACGGCAGTTATGGCGGGTTCGGGGGGTACGGTGGGGGCGGGATTGGGGTTGGTGGAAGTGGAGGAGGACGACTTGGATCCGTGCATAGTATCTTGGCTGGAGGGCATGGCGCATACGGTATGAAATTTTTTTTAAATTTTATGTACATTCTTACTACTGATTAACAATAAGTTTTTTCAGCAATTATTGAAATACTAAGTGAATGATTAAGTTGAAATAATTATCTAAGATACAGAATTTGAATGCAAATGGGAATAATTAGTTTTTAACATTACTTTTCAATGTTCTGAGATTAAAATAATTCTTAAAGTGAATAAAATTTCCTATTTACAGGAAGATAAAATGAAAACGATGGCAAGCAATATATACTACTCTTCGGAGGGTAATATCTGTGCAATAAATTAAATTACTACCTCTTTGTTATAAGTAACATAGTAAATACAACTACATAGTTTTGTATAAATATTATTTATCAACCCAAACCCAACAACCTTGTCACAAATACAAATTGTGTAACAGTTAAGGAACCAGCTATTTCACTTTTGTTAAAAATAATTAACAGTATATCCAGCAATGTGGATCAGTTTATGCGATTTACTCTAAATACACAGACAGTTTACAAATAAATCAATAAAAGTCTTAATTTATCCACTTAATCCTTGTGAAAATTTTCTTTATACACCACATTCGCAACTTTATATATCTGCCCTAAATACTTAGTATGTTTTAAACAATTTTCTTACAATTAGAAATAATTGGGTGCCAAACCATAGTATACACATTACACGCACATAATACATCATTTACTTTATTACGCAACATAAATGCGATTTGTCGTTCATAAGTATTTGTAGTCATTAAATATTACAAGATCAATACTAACAATGCGTAGGGAATGTCAGCAATGAAAAAAAAATTCGTACTCAATCAATGCAAAAGTATTAGTCTTTTCTTGCAAAACAGTTTAATTTGTCAGCACCAACTTACTATGATGTTACAAGCTTGTGAATGCGTTAAAACTATTTGTCAGACCAACTAAATATAAATTACATAATATTCTAAAAAGTTGGTGCAGTAGAACAGAACAGATAATTCAACACATCAACACTCTAAATTCAAAGTCAAAAAAAGTAAGAGTTTGTCTGTATCTGTATCTAATCACCTCCGGTGTACTTGTGTACCTGTA
>JAQFYC010001840.1:0-30182 GCA_034694165.1 Tomocerus mixtus | reverse complement strand
TTTTATTCGTGATCAGCGCTCTCGAATACCCATTTTCACCAAAAAGATTTGTGTTCCAATCAATTTTGGATTTCAACGCAAGCGCGCGCAGACCTTAGCGCTTCATCTGTTGAATATTTTGTTTTGCCATTATTTTATTCGTGATGAGCGCCCTTGAATACCCCTGTTCACCAAAAAGATTTGTGTTCCAATCAATTTTGGATTTCAACAAATGCGCGCGCAGACCATCGCGCTTCACCTGTTGAATATTTTGCTTTGCCATTATTTTATTCGTGATGAGCGCCCTCGAATACCCCTGCTTACCAAAAAGATTTGTTTTCCAATCAGTTTTGAATTTATATGAAATTACCCCTCTCCCATTTATACTCACAGTACAGTTATAGAGATTGGCACACCTCCACATTGTACGCTTCGGTGTTGATGAATGTACCCCTAAGTACCCAAAATTTTACAAATTTGTAACTGCCCGTATTTCTCTATTTATACAGCCATTTATCCCTTTTTCAAAAAATTTTCAAAATTTTGACAAGATTTTGAAATTGACATATGTCCTAAAGTTTACGTCCAAAAAAATTCTGGTTTTTTTTAGAAAGTCGGGCATGAAATACGTTATTAAATAACATAAGTCTTTTTGCCATCCCTAACATCGTGAAAAACAACTGTCTGAGCTAGAGCACACTTCAGACGGAACTCCCCTCAAAGCAAAATATCTTGGAAATATCCCACCTTACAGGTTTACATTTTTAAAGTCCTGGCTTTTCTTTAATGTTCTGTCCTGTTTTTGATTTGAGAGCTTACATGCATGTATATGTTGCAGGGATATGGTATAATATCCTAATACTATTAAGCTTATAATTTATAATTTCCAATGCTGAAAATTAAACGGGTCTTTCTTTAAAGTGACGAATTCCTTAATTCGTTTCTTAAATCTTATTGTAAAAATAACAATAATTTTGCTATGTATTTAGTGGATAATATTACGGTTTAATAATTTTATGTAAATACTTATAGGTTCATTCATTTAATACATTTTGCATATATAGGTACTTACTTATATTTAGTGCAATTTACAACAGCTACCGAACAATGATCAAGTCCCAGTGCCCACTGCCCTGCCCACACATCACATTACATGCATATCGGATAGTTTCTAAATGTCAACTATTTAAATCCCTTATTTGGTAAAGAGTAAAGACAATCTTTCTTTCCGGAACATAAACTTACGTTCTCTATTCATACTCTTCTCATCATATTATACTAAAAGTATGCACCTATAGTTTGCCCGACAAACGCCCTACTTTTAACATTTTAAAGGAAGTGCTATACTTGCTCAAATCTCTGGAACTGGACAGAACTCGGGATTTCATAAATAACAACCTGCATCGGTCGAACTATACAGCATCTAACACAAAGTTGCATAGATACCCTTAAGGTGTAAAGTAGATACTCAAGAAAGTATCTGTATACTTAACCTTAGATACACTAACATAATTACTGCTTAAGGGAATTTTGTGCACTTCTTTGTACGAAGCCAAATTAAAACCTACGTTAGTAAGTATGTATACTGTAATGTTCAATTTTCTTACCTAACTTACATTTTATGAAAGAAATACAAAAATATAGCGTTGGTTGTAACTTATTTTGTTTATTATGCTCTACGCTGTACGTAGCCTTACAATACAAATCACAAAGTAATTATGTTCAATTTGTGAAGTAAAACGAAAGGTAAATAGTAAATATTAAATATGTACCTACTATTTGTATCTTCATTATTACTTAGTACTTAGCACAAATAAAATAAACCTGCAGATATTAGTACATACATATAAATACATAAATAAGTATTTTATGTGCCCGTTTCATGATATTGTTTGTGATTCCATCATCCGCATCCGAAGCTTCCATTCCAAATTCCAAGTAAGTGCGTTTAAAACAGTTTGAGAGTATGTTACCTCTTTGTATCTCCTGTCTACTGGAGTGAGCAAAAGCAAAGTAAACCAGCAGAACAAGAAAGAGCTATAAGCTAACACTAAAGCTAAAGCTAAGTCGAATCGAATCGAAAGCAAATGAAGGCTCTCTCGGCGTATCTCGTATGTATAAAGCATATTATACGTAAGGCTGTAGAAGCTTAGTTGTATGATTGTATGTAGAGAAGATCATGTACAGTAATTTCTCCTCTGCTTTGCTTTAGCTCTATGTACTTGTTATGTACCTATTTTCTATTCTGATATGTATTATGTTATAGCTCAACCAACCAACCCATATATACATGTAGCGCCGTCATAGTATAAGTGCGTCACAATGGGGACGCCGGGCGGGTTCGAATTTCTGTGTCATTTTGATAGTCAAATCTGAAATGTGTCTTCTTCCTCGCTAGCTCGTAGTTTTAACCTTTTAACATTTGCTTAACTTTTGTTATTCATTTTAAAGTTAAAGTGAATAATTGCTTAGTAAATAATGTAAGTAAAGTTAATAAGGGTTGTAAAAACTAACGTGTATGTATAAGTGCACCTGCCTACAACCGGGTAGCATTAACTAATAGGGATTGTAAACGTGAAACCCTGAAGTACACTACAAATCGAAAGGAGACGTAAAGGAATCAATAATCATGGTTTGTTTTGGTTTATTAAGCTGTTAGAATATATAAATAGAATGTGATCTATATAATTTACACTACACTAGTTATTTATCTTCATTCAATCATATGGCATTATGTTAATTACTATCAACTACATATATTATGTTAATGTCTTAAATATGTTACAAGCTATTAGAATTATCATATTATTTATGCTTGTAATTGCAATATCTATGTACTTACAAAATGTAGATACCTAAGTAATTTTTTTAATTTTGTAAGTGTGAGCTTTTTACATGTTCCATGTCTGTGTAAATACATACTCAGTACAAAAGTAATTTGCAATATTTCCCATTTGCATGTGTAGTGCATACATGCTAAGATTAAGATTGTGCAGATGGGCAGTGGAATTTGGGGATATACGTTACATAGTAATATGAAATTTGTCCCCCTGGAGGCTACCCTTAATTTGAATTTGATTTTATGTGAAATTTACAGGATTGGTGGAAGGACCAGTAAATGGTTACCCAACACTGTTTACAAAATGCATTCTCTATTTATCAAAGGAGGTTAAGGTCGTAAACTTCAAACTTGATAAGAATGTAAGAGTCTGTTAGAAAACTCTGACTTGCATTTTACACTTAGAGCAAGTGAAACTCGTACACACTTTGATTTTTCCTATAAAGGAATCGAAAAATGTCTGTTGCTGACCAATTGCACGGCTTTTCCTGGGAAAAGCGGCCGCTTAAGCGACCAAGATTAGGACCCCCTGATCTGTACCCTCAGGACCCAAAGCAAAGAGAAGTAAGTATGAAGTACATTTAGTACATTTTGCAATTTTTTAGGAAGTTGAGATTTCAATGCTGATGATGTATTGCCATTTACTTTACTTTGTCATTATGTTTCGTTTTACTAATTGTTTGTTGTCTTCATTACCCAGGATGAGCTAACAGCTGTAAACGTCAAGCAAGGCTTCTCTCATATGCCCCAACTTTCTGATGAGTTTGGGACTATGAAAAATGGGAACATTAGCGCAGCCAAGGTGAGAACACGAGCATATATTATTTCTTATTATTATTACCGTGTTTCAATGAAAATGAAGGCACAATTTATTTATTTTTTAAATGATTTGTTTTCGTATTTAATATAGCTTGGAGTATTTATAAACGGAGCCATCTCAAAAAAGATAGAATTAAATGCTCTTCCCGATACGGGAAAAAGACGACTACAAGTAAATACCAAAGACCATTTTTGGCATGTCACCCCTCGACATAAACAAATTCTTGAGGCATGGATGAAGGATTTAGCTGGGGCCAAGCCGCTGACTGCGATCGCTAAAAAAGTGCCCATTTTCAATAAGCGTGACGAAATATTTTTGACTCTTGCCGAGCATCAAGTTCCAATGGTTCGGGCTGCTTGGTTTCTAAAGATGACTGCTTCGTACAACTCAGCTATATCTGAAGCAAAAACCAAAAAGAGACAAATGCCAGATCCCTCCCAAGGTACGCTAAATGTTTAAGTGCCAAAATAACATCTTATTCATTTTAGTGTGTTGTACATTATTTTCTAATTATATTGTTATTTGTTATATAGAATGGACAAGTGCTCTTCAGCGCTGTTGTAAAGATATTTTGGCTAGACTGACTGATTGGTACAATGGAGTTCCTCCAGTAGCTCCCGGAACAACTCCAAATGCAAGCTCGACAACTAACCCAGAGCGGCCCAATATGACACCTAACTCAGCCTCACAACAGCAGCCTACAGCAAATTCTCCCTCCGTTGCTCCAAGTGGAGGTACAACCCCTTCTCAAACAACAGGATCTACAACGGGGCCTGGTTCTGTCCCCAGTTCTGGTGCAACGAGCACCCCACCTCTTCCTCCCACTGATGATGGGAGTCTTAGTTTAAAACAATGGCTTTATTGTACTGATTTAGCTAAGCATCTTTACGAAGTAAGAAATTACATATAAGTAAATTATAAGATTTTATTAACGATACTTTAATTGGTATTCTTAAATCCTAATCCTACAACTTTAACAGGAAGGACTGTTGGATCGCCCTGAATGGTTACGATGTGTGATAGATATGTGCGATAAAACAAAATCTTTGGAAGATGGGGCCTGGAAAGCTTTAATCCCCTTACTTCTTTCGTACATGCCACATATATCTCAATCAGAGGCCTTGTCAAGACATCTAGCAACAATTTCGTGTCGTCGTCTTAGTAGTGTTTTCTCGGAGCAGGATCTCAATGCATTGTCCCCCGTTGGTGGTAGCTTTGTAGCACCACCTATGACTTTAGTGGAATTTTTACAGTGCCCTACCCATCGGACCACTGTTCTGGGTTTAGTGTCTGCGTTACAAGTGATAACATTAGAGTGCCCTACCGCATTGGTGTACAATAGTATAGTTGCCTCATCTGGGGAAAGCGGTAAAGCCCCATCCCCAGTTGGTTCAGCTTTGGACATATTACCCATCCAACCTTCAGTTCTTCCAATGCCGCCACGAGCTAACAATCAAATAGTAAGAACACAGATAAAACTTGCAGAGCAGCAAATAATGGCCAGAAGTCGAGCTGTCGAAGCAAAATGGTCTTGTGAAGAGTGGCAGCAATCCTCAGCGGGAACAACTCTACAAAAAGTACTTTCGGCTCTAGATGCTCTAGATCGTCACTTTTTTGACAAGGTGGACAACGGAAATTTGTTAGAAGACCTTTACTCCAAAATATTTTTAAATCCGCCTGTGAAAGACAATATCTTGGAAGAAGATGCCCCCATAGTTCTGTTATTGTGTCAATGGACTGTGGGCCCTCACCGATTGGGTGAACATAGAGCTCTAACTGTTGCTAAGCTCCTGGAACACCGACAAACGGAAGCTACAAATGCTCCTGATCAAAGTGATCCTTCAAATACTCCGGGTCTTCCTAATGGTGGCTCTATATCAGAAAATGGAAGTAAAAATGGAAACGGAAATACTAGTGGAAATGAAAATCTGTCAGGTGATGACGTTGCCATGAATGGAACGGATAGTGAAGGTAATGGGAATAGTAACAACGGCAATGGAGTTTCAAACGGGGAAATAAATGGGGGAAGTAATAGTGGCAGTGCCAACGAGGATGAACCTGAGCCATACATGGGTCTTCCAATTTATCACAATCTGCTGTTCAACTACCTTGATACCGAAGCACCTACTTTAGGTAACCGTCTTTATTTGAAAATTGATTTAAACATATCTTCTGTGACTTGTAATTGAAAGTCCAAAGATTCTAAGGGTTTTCCTAATGCAATTATTTATTTATTCAAAACAGATGAAAGTTCGCCACAGAGTAAGACAACTTTTGCGGCATTAGTACATTTGTTTTCTGCGTTAATCCGTCACGACATATTTTCTCATGATGCATACCTATGTACCCTTGTGGCTCGTGGAGATCTCTCGGCCCTACCACAAATAGTCAACCCAACTTCTGTTCAGCCCATACAGTCAGTAGCTACCCCTGGCCCGGGTTCGCATCCTGGACCGGGAACACCTGCCTCAGTGTCCTCGGTGACACCAAGTGCAACACCGCATCATGAAAATGCTACTGATGACCGTGGATCACTCTTCCCACCTTTACCAAGAATGCAAGAAATACCAAGGCAGCCGGATTATGATGACAGAAATATAGATGATGATCTAGATCGGATCCTCCAGCACATCACGCAAGAGCAGCAAAACAATATGGACCAGATTGATTCCCCGAAAGATGACAACGTCGCCGGAGGAACTGGTGGTTTTGGTTCTATAACTTCGGGTCACCAACAGCCTTCTAGCAATTCCAATAGCACAGATCCCAATGTCGCCGCAAACTCGAATGGCAAAAATACGGCAACCCCATCGGCTGCAACGCAAGAAATCTCCAAACAATCACGTCATCGATTGTACGTAACGCATTTCCCCTTGCCACAAGATGACACTTATCAACATGAAGCAAACCAAAGGCATATATTACTTTATGGGGTTGGAAGAGCTAGGGATGAGGCAAGACACATTGTCAAAAAAGTATCCAAAGACTTGGGAAAGTTATTTAGCAAGAAATTTTGTTATGATATCGCGGATGGGAGTCGTGTTAAGAAACACTCTAAAAATGAAATCAACCTAGAAACATTACAAACGCGCTTTAATAGTTTGCCGTATTTTGACCAACATTCTGTTACGGCACAAACAGCTCTAGGAGTTATTGAAATGTTAGCTACATTCGCGAGCGGTAAGTTTATTCTAAATAATGTTTCTTGAAGAAAATTGTAACATAATCATACAGTGATTTAATAATTATCTGTTATGCTTACTTGTTACAGGTCGGAGTAACTATTTACCAACTGTAGAACATGTTGCATATCTGACGGAACTAATGGAAGTTTGTTTAAATATTACCTGCTTAGTGGAAACTAGTGTTCAAATCCTTAGAGAATTGCCGGAAATTGAATCTCAATTGAAGGATAGGTCCAGTCCTATTGTAATGCAGTATATCACCTCGTTACAACTTCAGCTAGTCGCAGTGCTACGTCGCTATCAATGCTCTTTGCTATGTAAGTGTGCCTGAGTGCAATAGTTAATTCTTAGTTACCTTCGTTCTAACTCAATTAAATAATTAATACGCTAATTATATGCGAATTTGCTATTTCCAGTGGATTCCGAATTGACAACGATTACCTGGGAGAGTTTAACTCGACTAATGCGTCGATTAACCTCAACAACTGAATGCTCTTCTTCCGAACGCTGTACTCTAGCATATCTTAATGAACTTCAAAGTTGTAGCAGTGTACTCCGAGCGAAAAGTGTAAATGAGTATTTGCCTCCTGCTGCTGCAAAATTGAGGCAGTCACTAAGTTCGCCCGTTCAACCATCAGATTCTGCTCATAATTGGAATCACACATTTATGATGAGTTGTTTGGACAATCCAAGAAGAAAAGTAAATTTTAAAAATAATATTTCAAAAGCCAAATATTTTATATCGTAAGTACATTATATTGGTAATGAAATAATTTTTTTGCAGGAACTAGATATGCAGATAGTTAGACAACTCGTGGAAAGTCCTGTTTGTAGATACAGCTTTGTATGTAATGCAGTATTGAGTATTTGTAACGAAGCTGATGCGGAGCGCCTTAATGACCTAGCCTCGTTATGTGCCGAAATGACTGCTGCCTGTCCATTATTAGCACCCGAGTGGTTGGGTGTTCTACAGACACTTTGTACTCCGTCTCGTCATGCCACTTCCTATGCAGATATATTAACAGAAGTTGATGTGAAGCATCTTAGCATCCATTCCAGCCTCGCTACTCTTACATCACTTTTGGTAGCTCGGCATTGCTTTTCCCTACAAGATTTTGTGGTACAAGCTGTGACTTCTTTACTAAAGGCCTGGAATGAAGGTATAAGGAAACTTTTTCTATGGACACAATCATTTGTGATAGTTTCTGGTTTATTCCATTGTGCCATTTCTGCTTAAATAGGTCGAGGTCCTCACGACCCGGATACTGAAGCTGGTGCCCGACTCACATGTGCTCTTTTATTAAGTCTGTTTAAAACTCAGGACAACATTAACCCAAATACTCCAAGTGTTTTGAAACTAATCTGCGACAGAAGACTCCTCTCAGCTACACATAATAGTATTACTTTGGGAGCCGTCCTGGCTGTGCTAAAAGCCATGTTATTGTTGGCGGATGCAGCTGGCTCCGGAGATAGGCGAAGGGACCAAAGGCCCAGTTCTGCAACTTTATCTCAGGGTGAACTTAGTATCAGTCATATTCTGGGAACGAGCGATGTTCCGTCATCTGCAGAACGGGCGGATGCAATTAGGTACGTAGAACACACCACACGTTAATTACATGAATTACAACACTTTAAAATACTATTATGAATATTTTTAATAGTGTAATGTAATTTATGTTTCAGAGGGGAATCGCGAACTCTAGCTAGTTTTGCATATGCTTCGTTACAGCAGATGTGTGGTGAACCTTGGGTTCGACAGCGTTGTCTACAAAATCCAGACGACTTGTGCAACGCTGACATGTTACTAGACCCAATCGTGTCGCCAAAACAAGCCCAACGTCTTCTACAATTGATATGTTATCCCGAAGTTGCTATTCCTGAGGAGACATTAGAAGCCCGTACTCACATTCCTAAAATAATGGAGAATCTGGATCAATGGAATCTAAGAGAAGCCTGGCTGGCTCTCACCTTACAAAATAAACAATTAACAGGAATACCTATTGACCATCAAAGTTGGCTGGATATTGTGGCTCGGTCAGCGTTAGAAGTTTTTCACTTAGGGTCTGATGATGGACACGATTACATTTTACCTCATTCAGCCACCCCGTCTCCAGCGCCTGGGAAAAGTCCTAGATCTGGAAAGAAGGGACAAGATCAGCAAATAGCTAAAACTCCTCCTAGTGCTGGAAACAATCATAATTCAAGTAGCAGTAGTGGTTCCAGTACCAGTTCTAGTGAAGATTCTAAAAGTAATAAAAATGTATCTGGGGACTTGGAGAATACAGTGGCTGTTGTTGACAAAAATCAAATGAATGGGATGAATGGAAACCTTTGGATGGCTACTGCAGCTTGGCTTATAGCTCCTTTGGTAGCAAAGTTACCCGGTTCAGTCCAAGGAAGAGTATTAAGACATGCTGGTAAATCTTAATTTTTCAGTTTGGATATTCTAATATAAAATTCATGCCTTTTGAATTTGAATATCGGATGTTTTCATATATTTTAAGGCAATGTCCTGGAAAACACACTGTGGCCAAAAAAACAGCGAGGAAAGCCTCCCACAGTCCGAGGTGGGAGTTTACATGCTCATCTGCCTTTCCTAGCCTTAATTTTGACGTGTCTTCGTGGGCAGGATGAACAAAGAGAAGGACTACTTGCTTCCCTACTCACTCAATTTACTCAGTTGCTATCATATGCCAAGGACCCTGTACGTTTTTCCCAAATTCTAAAAAATGATTTAAGAAAATATTGCATTTACAAAACCGATCATTTTGATTTGAATTATTTTGCAGCACGTGGATAGTAAACAAGATGCCCTTCGGGATGCTTTGAGACTTCGTTTGAGTCTTGTTGGAGGAATGTTTGATGCAATTCAAAGAAGCACTACTTCTACCCAAGAATGGGCTGTTGTACTTACGCAGCTTGTTACCCACGGAATTGTAAACGTTTTTACTAACCCGTAAGCCAAGTTTTCATTATGTCTTCACTACTTTTCAATTTTGTGTCAAAATAATGGAATAATAATGTATTGAATAGTGATGTCTTCCCAACGGTTGTGGATATGGTTGCTGCCTTAGTCCATTCTACTCAAATTACAGAGCCTGGTGATAGAATAGAAGAAATGAAGAAACAAAACATGAATCTTGTTAAGAAATTAAAGAAGGTATTAATTTGCATATTTAATGAAGTAATTTGACATTCAGTAGATTCACTTTTGACTTTTCACTATGTATACTTAACTAATGTGCCCTTAATATATCTATTTCAGGAATTAACGGACAGAGATGGGGATTCGATAAAAGCAATAAGACAATTACTTCCATTCTCTAAGGTTCAAGCAGAAGTAATTGTGTGTCAAGCCACATCGATAATTACCGATTCTAAAGGAAATCGCGTTCAAAGTTTCGAGTTTGTTGATAAGAAACCCGGACTTCAGGTATGGGAAAAGCAAAGAACAAGTCATTGGGAAGTTATAGAGGGACAGAGAAATCCAGCTCCATTGTCCTGGGCATGGTTTGGAGGTGTAAAAATGGAAAGAAAACCAATTCGCTACGAAGAAGCGCACAGACTTCTGAAATATCATGCCCACAGTTTAGTTAAGCCAGCTTCTCACTTTCTGGAACCTGTTCCATTGCCTCCAGAAGAGATTGATGTAAAGCCAGAAATACCTATAAAGGAAGAAATCATATTAATTAAGCCAGAAACTCCGTCTTCAGACCTTAGTCCACGAGGACCAGTCACAGCCGGAAGAAAACCGAAAGCTCCGCGGAAGAAACGGCAAACAAAAGCACAACAGCAACAAGCAGCTGCTGCGGCAGCTCAACAACAACAGCAACAACAAGCTCAACAACAAGTTCAAATTAATAGTCCAGCTGCCCAACCACCGATTCCTAATACGAATGCGGTGAGAAAAAAGGATAAAACTAAACCGAATGCTTCCGTTGTTAGTATAAAGTTTTATTTTTATTTTTTGAATAACTATCTCCCAAATAACTGTTGGGATCTTTTCTCGTAGTTTTCCACCTGTAATGTAAGTATTCACATTTCAGTTGCCTTTTCAATTTTGATTATGTTCTAAGCTTTTGTCATATTTTCATTTAATTGCAAGTTTCTACACATTAAAATACAACTTTACTGACGGACTAGTTTTAAGATTTCTTGTACATATACTTCCTAGGTGTGATGCGTTTATTTTGTGTTCTTTTGCTGTGTAGTATGGTTGTGGATTAATTTTCATTTTGATATGATTTTCTGACATTTCTAATTACTTGTTTGTGACACACTTCATTTCATTTGAAACAGGGAAGTCCTTATGGCGCACCAGGACCAGCACCAGGACCTTTGCCTCCGGGACCAAATCAGCCTCCTCCAAATTATCCACCAGGCCCTCCCCCTCAATGGTACAATGGAAATCAACAGCAAACCTATTATCCACCTCAACAAGTTCCTGGTAAGTTATCCGATCAATGCTCGATTGTTGTAATTCGACTTATGGTATAATTAGAATATTTTAGAACAGTTTAATGTGAATTCAAATAATGTAATTTTAATTTATAGGTGGACCTGGTCGACCTCCTCATCCAGGTGCCTCTAAACAAGCGTTGCACAATCTCCTTAGACAACGACAGCCAGGAGCAACACCTGCTGCAGCTCCTCCTAATCAGTTTCAACAATTTCCTCAAGCGGGACAGGCGCCGGGACCAAGACATCAAATACTTAGGTCGCAACTTAGAGGGCAAACGCCGGGACCAATTCCAGCACAAGGATTTCAGGGCCCAAACATGCCTCCTAACCAGGCAATGTATCAGCAACAACAAATGCAGCAACAAGGTTAGTTATGTAGAAATATAATCACCAAATTGCATGCAATTTAACAGCGCAAAATGTGTGAAATCTGTATGCAAAAGCTAACAGTATATATTTGGTGTTCCTAAAGGAGGAATGAATCAAAATTATTCTTATAATCAACCTCCCATTAATACTCCTCAAGGACCTGGTCCAGGAATGATGCCATCACAGCAACAACAAATGAATCAAATAATGGGTCCACGAGGTCCTGTACCAGTTCAAGAAATGAGTGGTTTCATGGGTGGTGGTGGAACACCAGGTCAAGTTCCAGTTCGAGCAATGGGACAACGTCCTCCGAATTTCATGCAAGGGAATCCTCCAGGTGGACCTCAAGGAAATCCCGGCATGGGTGCAATGCAGCCTGGCTACGGTCGTCCTCCGATGAGCCAAATGGGGCAAGGAGGTCAAATGGTACAAGGAATGAACAATCCTGGGCAAATGCCTGGCATGCCTAATCCAACTCAGATGTCACAGGGAATGGTTCAACCTGGAATGCAAACACCAGGGCAAATGTCTCAACAAGGCATGACAAATCCGGGACAAATGGGACAGCCGGGAATGCCAAGTCAATCTCAAATAGGACAGCAAGGTATGCAAACTCCAGGACAAATGTCTCAATCTGGAATGCCAAATCCAGGTCAAATGGGACAATCCTCAATTCAGAACCCAGGGCAGATGGGACCGTCTGGAATGCAAAATACCGGACAAATGAATCAGCCCGGCATGCAAAATCCTGGACAAATGGGCCAACCTGGCATGCAAAACCCTGGTCAAATGGGTCAGCCTGGCATGCAAAATCCAGGACAAATGAATCAACCTGGAATGCAAAATCCTGGCCAAATGGGACAACCGGGAATGCCTAACGCCGGACAAATGGGTCAACCTGGTATGCCAAATCCTGGTCAAATGGGCCAACCTGGAATGCCAAACCCTGGCCAGATGGGTCAACCGGGGATGCCTAATACTGGTCAAATGGGCCAACCTGGTATGCAAAATCCAGGACAAATGGGTCAGCCGGGGATGTCAAGTGGGGGCCAAATGGGTCAACCCGGAATGCAAAATCCGGGACAAATGGGCCAACCAGGAATGCAGAATCCGGGTCAAATGGGTCAATCTGGCATGATAAATCAGGGTCAGATGGGCCAACCTGGGATGGTTCCTGGACAGCCAAACATGCCTAACGCTCAAAGATTCCGACAAATGCAGCTTGCATTGCAGCAGCAACAACAGCAGCAACAACAACAACAAAACATGGGTATGGGACCAAGGGGCCCGATGCATTATCCCAATCAGCAAGGGGGTTATTGACGAAAGTAGAATATAATAACCTATACCTAGTTTAGAACCCCTTATTGTTCCAGTTGGGTTCCATATTTATGTACTTACTAAATTATATAGTACCTATTAATTAATATAATTCTATTAATTTGCCAGCTATTATTCTCGAATTTTAAGCTTATTATTATTATTTGGTTGTGATTATTGATTTGATTACTTACAAGTAAGAATAATGTTAGTCTAGGCTATACTATTTTGCAAAAGTGCAAGGTAAGTAGAATAATGTATGTATTTAGTTTAAAACTAACTAACGAAATAGTTATAAAATAATTTGCATCTCAGAAAATATATTAATTTGTTTGCTTTGTGCTTTAACTGTACTGTGACTAACACTGTAATTTGTATTATCTATCCAAACTACCTTATGTACCAATACCACAATAATTATTATTGCATTATAATTAAAACACTACTGTACTGCAACAATTTTATATCACTTGATAATTGATATCTCTAAAACCCGTGTTCATGGTCTGACTCCTTCTCTAGTACCTGTGCCTGTGGTCTCGTGCTCGTCGTCCGCTACAATTTTCTATTATTGGCTATTTTCAGTTTGCTAATGTTTATTTCCTTTCCTTTACACGTTTAAATAATGAAACTGTAACTGTATTATATGATTGCTGAACCACAGTGCATTTTTATGAGAGCTACTTACCAGTTAGGATTATTAGTAGTTAACTTTATCATAATATAATATTATGTATTTCCAATTTTCCCGTACCAATATATAATACAACAGATACTAGAAATTGTAGATTACAATAATTGTTATAATTTTGTTTTCCATTTCAAACAAAGTAATAAAGTATTTGTACCCACATAAAGAGGTACTTGTGCTTCTAGTATGCATAATGTTTAAAATTGTAACTACTGACTGTACACAATACTAAATTTACTGGATATTAATATATTATCGGAAAATGTAAAGTATTATGTATGTATGTAATCATGCAACTCAACTGCCCATACATTTAACTTTATGTCTGTACCTATATAGCTATGATTGTAATTTGTAAATTCCACATTTGTAATATTTCATAAGGTAAGGTAGGTATATGTAAAAGAGTTTCACGAGTAAATGCCTCAGTAATTGTTTATTAATATACGAATAGAATAGAACTTGGAAAATGAAATGACAGGACACTCGTGATCCCGATATTAAAAAATAAATCACAGACAGGTTGAAGATAGAGACACAGAGATAATTACTTAGGTTCCTTAGGTAGGTAGGTAGTAAAAAATTAATAATAGTGTACATCTCCTTTTAAATTACTAAAGACACTTTGTAGCCAACAGTAAGAATGTAATTAGTAATATTGTTCATATACAGCAATATTGTAGTAAGTATATAAGATTAAGAAATAATTACGAGTTACTTATAGTGATCTTCATAAACTAGAAACTACAGCCTTCCGGTTATTTAAGGAAATTGATGACATAATGACGTTTGTACAAGATGAATTTCTTAATTAAATATTAGTGTACCTAAGTAGAAGCTTAAAATCGCTAATTTTTGTTTATGTTGTTATAAATGAAGTAACCAAATACACACAATACAAATTAATTTATCTGTTACGATACGATAATAGATGTACATATACAATAGTATAGTAATATAGAAAATACCTAAATAATTTGATCTAAATATACTTCATATATGATAGGAGATCGGGAGTGGATATAATTACTATTATATAAGAATGAGAGGGGTTTATTCCAATACGTCGACTGTACTACTAGATTCTTTCAAAGCATATAAAATATAATTTATGTAGTTTTAACTGTTGACTATGTAGGACAAGTGTAATAAAAGTAACAATAAGCTTGGAACAAAATCTTACATTACACATAGAAAGTCTTCAAAAACGATTTATAATTTGTACAGCAAACCTTGTCGGAAAATGTTAAAATGTTACTGAATTTGTGTCGCTTAACTCGAAGCTATTCGGATTCTTAGAGCTGGATGCTGGACAAAAATGTCAATAAAGTATTATTGCATTAAAGATAAAATCAACGGAGTAAATTGTTCATTTGCAATTTCATAGTCACATTACTTGCTCATCATTACTCGAAACTTAATCGAAAGATAAGATGTCCTAATTAAATGCCTCTATTCATAGTACAAATTTCAGCTTACATAATACCTTGAAGAGACATGAAACTTAACTTGTGGAGGTAAGGTGTGTACTATACTGGTAGAACTCGCTTGGGTTGCCAATACTATTCGATAGACCGATGATACCCTTGGTCAGCTTGTACAATAGACCCTATTTATGGACCTTAATTAAATACCTACCTAATCTGGTCCTTTAAGTACTTAATTAGGCCACAGGGATCCTAATTAAATGTCTATGAGGAACCTGATTAGGAGCTTTGGCTAATTTTTGTGACTTCATAATCAGGATTTTTTATTTCTCTCGAAACCGAAAGGCACCCCTCGAAAGCTGTATGCATGGGGAATACTTATTTTTAGTCGAAGATTTGGAATTTGGACTACAAGCATACAACATAATATGGGGATTCAATGGAAGTATCATTGCGATTATACAATATATTATGTATTTCGTTAGTATGCAATCTGCAATACAAATAGTTATATATTATGATAAAAGTAAGTAAATTGGAAACAAAGAGGAAGTGCTAGTATGAACCATAATAATTACTTTTTGGACCAAATAATGTTTAATGGTTATATGTTAAGAAAATAAAATGTGTTAAATAAAGGATTCATCTAACATTCCCGGAACTTTTTTCGGGAAGTCTGTCTGCATTCAACAATAAGTTTTTGCTAAGAAAATGCTTTTGTCAATTGTGAAACAATCCATAGATATTATAAGTTACTAAGGAAAAAATTGGTGTAAATAGTTTTTTTTCGGTGGGGGTTTATCACCAAGAAGAGTTTCGCTTGAGAATAGACATGTAATCGAAATGTGTAATTTTGCCTGATAATTCATTGAGTCGAAATTGTGATTAGATGTGATAGTGAACTAATGTGTGATTATTTTTGAATACTTAAAATTGTGAATTTTAGTTCCGAAAACCTAAAGAACTCTTCAAAATGTACTGTTTCCCAATGCACTATCTTTGTCTCTGTATAGTCGTATCCACGTTTCTCCTTGGGATTCCCGAGATTTATTCGTTGGAAAATGACGATGACGATATCTCCGAAAGCATAAATAACATCGAAGAAATGTTGAAAGCCCTCCCGGAACCCTACAACCAAGCGACCGTTAAACAGGCTTTTGACGCCCAGGTGGGAGATGAATGTACCCCAGAAGCTTGGAAAGAGTATGTTTATGTTTTTCACTAGTAGTATTTACTGTTCAAAAATTTATTGCTTTTATGTATCTTTGCATTCGATTCTTTTTATTTGTTTGTTTATTCTTTTTAAGGTTGACAAAGCCATTTTGGGAGGAAAATTTTAACAAGGATAGGGTCGGATCTGAAGAAGCTTTTACGAAAGCTCATGTAGGATGGATGGAATTTCCTGAGTATGCTGGAAAATCATGCTTTAACAATCGCCATATTCGTCCAGGTGATCAGCAAACCTTCCCAGCTTTGCCTCTCCGATGTCATTCAGGAAAATGCGTTTGCTACAATAATGTTTTGGGAACCAAGAAATTTAACTTGCGCCAAATGGAAATGAAGTACAAATCTAATAAAACTGACGAGAAGGAGATTATTGACTGCGTCGGAGATACCGGATCAAATTGCAATCCAGTGGTGAAATACCTACCTATATTCATATTTTACATATAATACCCTCTAGCTTTTTGTCTTTCCAGAAAAATATTGGCAAAATGTGTATACTTTTCAGCTCTTCCCCTGTAACAGCAAAAACAAGTGCTCAAAACAGGTTGATGGCTTATACTTATGCAAAAGTAAGAAATTCGCAATGCTTGCAACGGTGATGAAGGAAATTAAAGGTGCTGTAAAGAAAGAAGGAAGAAAACCTGTTGTCAAGAAGGAACTCCGCGGTGGAGTCTTGATGGATGGAGCTAAAGAAAATATCCCCGAAATAAATACCAATAACAGTTCCTCTTTCGAAGCTACCAGCACGGTAATGCTTTTATTGGGAATATTTTCATCCCGTTTATGCAACTTCGTTAGTTGTTACTGAAATATCGAATCTTATATTTCTATATTTCTGTAACCTACAAGCATTCTTGAATTACCTACAGTTTTTAAATACAGTGTGTTAAGTTCTTTCCATTCTAAAACTGCATGAATATGCATAGCAATAGCAATCTAATACTAGTAATTAGAGATCTCATACGGACGGAAGTGTAACATTATTAAATAAAAATTGATTTTATAGCTAAGTATTTGCAATTAACTTTTAGTATTTAATGTTTACTTTTATGATATCATTCAAAAGGTTTGCAAATTATGTTTTATTTAACGAATGTAATTATATTACTTATAAAGTTTAACAAAAAAGCTAAGGAAATTCGTTGTAGGGCGCTTTCCGTCGAGTCCACTCCGGTAAAAGTCCAGTTAGAGTTTGAATAATCAAGGTAAATGAATTTATAGAGCAGCTTTCATATTGTCGACTGCATGCGGCTTTATCATGTAATCCTAGCATAATAGCTTCTTGGTAATGATTTGGCATATCTGTTAATTTTTGGCTGTAATACATAGAATTTGATTGAACATTAAACTATATTTATTTAATTACTTAGCACAACACAAATACTAATACATAAACAGAGCAAAATTGTCACCTGAAAAGTTTGTACAGTGATCTCAGTTTTCTTGGAAAATATTGAAGTGTTCCATGTGCAAGCTAGAAATTAAAATTTTTATCAATTTTTCAATAGTGAATATATTTTTTTAAACATGTAACTTATATAAGGCAGAAGTTAGTTTAATAATTAAATTCTTATAAAAATTTGATTAGGTATAGGTATACTTACACACATAACCATTTGTCTGCAATTCTCATCCTTTACTTTGGGAAGGAAATAGAAAGCATTGTCGGAAAATTCTACAGGAATATATGTTCTGTCTTCGTATATGTAACTAGCTTCTTCTTCCCTCCCAAATGCTTCTGAATATTCTGAAAAGTTTCCATAATCTTCAATAATAAAATCTGTGAGTGTACTTTCCTGGAAATTTCTTGGCTTTTCCGGCGGAGGGAACAGATTACTATCCCCACCAAGAACATATTTTCTTGAAGGAATTCCAAACATGTAGCCAAAAGGAGCAGTTATTACACTGAAAAATAGTACAACTGCTAATAATCCAGCGAGGAATACTCCTGAAGTTGCAGCAATGGGACGATTGAAAATGTTTGCTATATCGTATGGAAGACACATATTCATTCCCCAGTTCAGTGGCTGAACAAATTGTGGTTTTCCATTTGTGTTAGGCACATTTTCTAGGAATATTAAGATAAAAAATGGCAAAAAAGATAAAATGGTGATATTTATAGTAATTTTCATAGTGGATACTTATTTTTGAAAAGCAAAATATTGCTATACTAAACACGGTGTATACTGTACAGGATGAAATACTGTTGCAAACTGATCACTTTTTGGAGCATTTCATCATTCATTTCGTCTCATCAAACTAATTTCTTAATGGGATACAAATTAGAATTCTCAAGAGAAAGCACACTATATATTTAACCTTCCCTATAAATAAATCCAGCGCAGCCAGGAGGTTAGTGATTCCATGGTTTGCCTATCTAAAGGTTAATTTCCTATACGATTAGGCTTATGGGTACTTATCGTTAGACTGGTTAGATATACTATTATAATAGGATTAATTTGTTTCCTTTCGACTTTCTTGGAACCTTAATGTTTTTTCATAATTGCATCCTAAAGACCCTAAAATGTAAGTACTAATGCATTATAATACGTACTTTTAGTACTTTGGTGGCTTTCGCTTTTAAGTACAGTAATAAATGCATCTTAAAGTTGTACACTAGTACTTATACTTAAGTTTGGTATAAATAACTCTAAATGGTCATTTAGACTATTTTTGTCACAAAGTTTCCACACGTCTCATCCACAATCCACAAGGGCTTATCGTTCGATAGTTCAGTTCATATTTCCACTTCCGTTTTACTTGGGTATCCTGTCGTCCAGCGATTTTAGAATATATCTTAAAGTCCAAAGAAAATTCAAAAAACTGATAAAAGAGATTCTTGAAAAACTGCAAGAAACTGCAAAATTCGTCATGAACTCAAAAAAGTTTTATTTTATAACTTGTTCTGCGATTTTTTTAATTATATTTATTCTTTCCGAATATTTTATAAAAATAAATGCACAAGCTCACCGGTCAAACACACCACTTACCGTTGGCTGGATATTTTCCATACCCTGGGACATAGCTAACACACTGAGAGCTCCACTTGCTGGACCACTTTCCATAATTCTAGCCGGTGGTCTTGCACTTATTATGATGTTTGGTTTACTTGTTGCGCCTGTTTACTATTTGTTTGGAACTCCTGAAAGACCATATCACTTCCATGATGCAACCAAACATCCTATAGATGTTGTAAGCAGAAGTTTAAAAAATAGCGATGGACTTGTCCGGTTGTTGGATTATACTTTCAAAAGCAACAGTTCGAGTGACAGTGAAATGTCATTAACGCTGCCACGCTTAAGATCTAATTCCACTTCCTGCTCGGATGCAGATTCAGATTGTATGCCGTCATTTCTGCAAAGTGCGTTCTTCTTTTTCCCGGAAAATGATGAGCAATGTAAGAAATTGATGGTTTGTCATGCTCATGGATTTCTGGGTTTTATGCCGGACCAGATTCTCAGAATATTTCGGTTTTTCAGGTAAATTATATTTTACAGCAATAGCTGTGTGCTATGTATTGCAATCGTTAAAAATCTAAAAGCCTGATTATATAACTTTTATATCATCTTTTCAGCAAAAAGATTCCATTTGTACCTGAATCTTATCAGGAGGCAATTTATGTTGGATTGGATGATCAAGAAAGCTGTCAGTATGCGTTTGATTGTTCTAAGGATATAAGCGATATAGCAAAGTCTACACTTTTCCACATCTTCCCCAGGACTGTTCCGGGTGCTTCCCCTTGGGACAATAATTTATAGTCGAACAATATTCTACATAAGCGTTTTACAATTGCTTATTTAATAAATAGCTGCCATTTAAGTGTATTATGGTATGTAAATGTATGCAATAACATTGTTACCAATGTACGGTAGAAGCTTAATATAAAATTTATAATTCTTTTGTAATTATCAAGTTACCTATAGGTTAATATATTAATTAATATATTAAGTATATATAGGCATTCTTGCTTTCAGTAATTATGTTAATGTGGAAGTAAGTATATACAATATGTATGCATATCCAATATTGCTAAGTTTTCATGAATAAATAAAGTAGATATCGTAAGTTTGATATTTATATTTATTTGGTTACTGTACCGTGTCGTTTTCATGCTTTGTTCGATCCTTATCATCACATAGCGTTACCATAAATGAAGATTCAACATATTATATTTTCTGGATTAATATTTATAATTCAAGAATTTACTTGAATGCATAGATTAATTTATTGTTGCATATTAATCTATTAAATGCACATAAAGAATACACATATCATATCGTAACACAGATTACCGTCTTTATTTTCCACTTGATACGGTTACATTTTACATTACTATTTTTAGGATTTTTAATTAAAAGTATAGGGAAAGCAACAGTTTGTTGCTGTGATTCCGCATTATTATAGTGAGTTATTAAATATTTTAGTTGAATTAACTGTAATATATTTGGTAATTTGAGGCAAGGCAATTATTTCTGCAATCTTATTAAATATAAGCAATATAGTTTTAATTGTAGTAAACTCTTTTGTTAGTTAGTCATAGACATATAGTTGCACACGTAATAATAATAATAGTAATAATATTTATTTTGTTTCTCACTTATTGGAAATACTAGTATTAGCAGTAATGTTCTAACAGAATGTGGTAATAAAGTACATGATACATCTAAAAATATTGCAAATGCAGAGTGGATTTTATTAGTAACTACTCAGTATCCGTAATACATAGTAATAATACCTATATAAATAGGTGAGTGGACATTTTTATGATTATCAGATTTATATTTGTAAAAGTATTCTGAACTGTAATATCTTATAGTGTAACCAATAACTAATAATAGATTCTAGTCCAAATATGAGAGCAATGTGAATAAATTAAAGTTAACATTTCTTGGCACTACATGATCAAATGTGGCTTTAGCGATTCTCATGATGTGTTTCGAACAGTTTCCATACGTTTTTGAACATTGTCCTTGGTCTTCGAGCCCGATTAATATTGCATTTTTGTCCCCTTCAGAGATTTGAGGAACCTTTTTGCTATTGGGAAATAAGAAAGTATACTTTAGTACGATTTTATTCACACTGAGTAAATATATATATGTATCTATAGGTCATTATTATGTTACCTGACAAATTGGTAGAACTTAACAAACTGATCCGGTATCAACGACAGAAACCCATGGGCATGGCAAATCATGAGATTCTTGCAATTAGGATTGTCTTCTGGGATGAAGTGGAAAATGCTGCTGTGAAAGTCCATAAGATTATCTCGCGTCTCAATCGTCACATTGTTTTCCTCAGTGTAATTTCCTCCATAAATAAATCCTTCATCTTCAAATTGAAAAAGCCCATCATCTGGGAAGCTTCGTGAAATGGCTTCTGCAATTTCTTTGTCAGCATCATGATAATGATATGGCCTCTCAGGATCACCAAATAAATACTGAACTGGGGCAATCAGAAGTCCAAACAGCATAATACAAGATAGAAATCCTGCTAAAATTATAGCCAACGGTCCACCCAAAGGGGTTCGTAAACTATTTGCCACGTCCCAGGGAGTACTAGTTAAAAAATTGATATTAATTGGCTCCGATTGTCTATGAGCTTGACCATTCAAAACCAGAATATTTTGGCAAAATAATATAATTACGATGCAGCTATAGGCAAAGAAAAATCTGCAACTTATCGCCCTTGAAGACATTGTGAAGTATTTAATATTATGTTCAAAAAATGCCAAACTTCAAAAATATTTTGATTCCCAAAATTTTTAAATTCTAATATTTAAGAAAGAAAAATTGTTAGATTGAGTTGAGTAGCAGCTTTATGAAAATACCTATGAACGAATGGTTGTAATAAATTAAGTTTGATGGTTTGTTTCAATTTTCTAATTTTGGAAACAATTATTTGTACATTACTTATCGCTTTCCATTATTAACATAAGTTAGGTTAACTTTCTCAAGGTAAAGGTCAGTTTCTGGATGTGTACCCTTCATCACATTAAAAAGTCATAAACCATTTTCAATGTCTATAGGATGAAATCAACTGTAACTCATATTACATGACACGCTTTCACCTTAAGACTAACGCATAGATAAGTAATAAGTTCATGCTCATTAGTAATATAAATTATAAAATGTTCATTCCTTTCAAAACTTAAAATCTTTTAGAACTTCCTGTTCTATCTGTAAAGTACTTAATTTTCGAAATGTGTGTGGCAAGTACATAATATATCATTAATTTATTCTAATGGTTATTTTATTTCTTTTGAAATTGACATTCAGCCAGTGGCGTACGCAGGATTTTGGTTCGGGGGTTGTTTTCTGAAAGCACTCTCTACAGTACCTCAACTTTCATTATTTTTGAGCGCAATAACGGCCCAAAAACGGGACAATTTGTGCCCTTCGGGGGTTGTTTAACACCCAAAACAACCCCCTTGCGTACGCCAGTGCATTCAGCATCTAAAAATATTATTCAGTTAATAGCAGAATCAAGATTCCCATTCATTTGTCTATACATAGATTAACATTTCTTAGTTGTTAGTAAACTACTGACTTAACGTAGGTGCGTATAGGTACTTATAGAAAATAATTCAATAACAATTTAAGGCATGAAACGTAAGTGGAAACATTTAATGGAGATGATTTTTATTTGCTTAGCTATTTGAGTAGAATCAATCGGAGGAAATGACCTTTTATTAGGGGTTAGTGGGACAGCAATCCCAAAGCGTCAGATCCTCTTGAAAACAATTGCTTACTACTCAGTTAATAACATACAGCTGAAATGCAACTTGAGGATCAAATTCATAAATATAAATATACTGATACAGCGGGAGATCTCTTATATATCTTACTACTCTATACATACATACCTAAGAACGTACACAATAAGTATAGTAATGTGCAAGGTATGGGTAACCGATATGAGTTTTAAATATGAATGTCACAGCAAGTGGAATATAAAGGTATTAAGTGTGTAGTTTGCATTCTGCAGATATTATCGGAATCTGCTGAACCTAAATAAGGGAAGGTAGGAGATTATTTTTGAGTTTATATGTATGTACTATACTAAATGCAAATGGTAAAAGTATTAGTAATTCCATCCAATGCAAAACTAATTGAAAATTGATATGTGAGTGAGCGGCTGGCTGTGAGATCCACTTATAGGTTAAGTTTAACAAGGTAGAGTTCCATTATTATTATTACTATAAACAAATATGATACATTGTTTCCTTCTTCTGTTTCAATTCAATTTAAATGTACAGTGTACATACTAGTAAGCAATGCACATAATAGCTTTGATAATTCTCAGGTAATGCAATGTAAAGAAGAGATCAGAGAGCTAAACTAGCTACATGTACAATTATGTATGTCTTCGATAACCTTTGGATTTGAAATGGGAAAGGTTGATTGTTGTGAATATTAATCACATCATAAGTATGTAAATAAATTCAGCAGTTCATCATGATGCATACGCTTATCGTTAGCAAGAAGTGTCAAGTCTTGACTTTGACATTACTTACATGACTTTTGCAAAGTTCACTAGACACAGACACATGCGATGGAAAAGTCTATAAATATATTTAGTTAATTCTAATAATGTTTCCTGTAGCGTATTTTACTACTTACTGCATTGGGTTAGTACTAGTTATCCGTATGCTTAAGAAACGCAACAACATTTTGACTTTTAATTTTAGCTAATGTACTCGTAACAAGTAGCACTATGCCCTGTTTTGCATTGGCTTCTACTAACTAAGTAAATGTACATTAAGCTAGATATATTTAAAACAATATTTTACAAGCTCTATATAAATATTATTATCAGTGTTGCTCATCTGTTCTTATTTAAACTTGTACAGGTGACGAATGCAAAAGTCAGTCTTAACAATCCTTTGGGTTGGGTCGGGTCACATACCAAATCGACATCACATTATGCACTTTAAACAATCCTATTTTCATCCCCGCATGCATAATACCTAATAAAGAATATAAATATACAAGAATGTGCAATACTGCCCTAGTGTGATGATAATGCTATGCTATACTGCCACTATCTCACACACTGATTCTAAAGTCAATGGGAAAACACACATTTAATTCATCGGGGTAATAGGGGTAATATAAAATCCGCAGCGCTGTGACTTAGCTTAAGATTAGACGCTTACATACTGAACTTATCAATACATTTTTGATTCTGCTAGGCTTTAAGAGAATTTGAGAATTCCAATTGAAGTTTTCCAGCAATTTAAAATGGAAATATCTAAAACCAATTAAAAGCAAACAAATTATCTATTTATATACCTAATTCAAAAGATGTTGCAAAGGTTTTAGACTTATGGTGTATAGACAATAGGGAAGTGAATCATATATAACAAAATTACTTTACAGAATACTAAAATTCCTTCTGCAACAAGAAAATCTCTGTTAGAAGGTAGGTATACCTAGAGTTTCTAACAAACGATTTTGGAGTGCGTTATTGTGTGTACTATTTGTTGTGTTCGTCGAATTTTCTCGCATGACTAGAACTGAATGGAAAACACGGATCAACAATCAACTTACTTTCGGTTAAAGAATTAACGATGAAATTAGCATAGAAGACCTTTACACATGTAAATAAAAAGGGTGTTAGAGTTAAAGATGTTGATGTCGATGTTGACTCATATCCTGGTAAACAAAACAAAAGAATGGTTCCAAGTGTGTCTTTTTGTCCTCTAATGGTCCCAATACCTATTGCCATCCGTTGTAAGTAAATAGATTGTTATTTCCCTTCTAACATTACTACCGTAGTGTAGGGACAATATTATGCAGGTACGTACATAACATTACTTATTTATATGTTTCAGAAATATATTCATAAGTGCATTGTTATTTTATTATGTTCCGTCTGTCGGATCCCTTCTTATTTGTATTGTTTTACCAGGTGAACATTTGCATGACCAAGAATTTAGAACCTACATCATAGTATAACAAACTGTTCGGCTTTTGCTCATTGTAATATGAATGCATGGTTATATATTAGGGTAGGGAATAATTCAAAAACTAAACAGCACAGAGGGATTTTATGCCCACCTTTAATGCACGATCATACTCTTGAACGTTTTTATGCTAGCGTTGCTACTTGTAGCCTGTAAATAGTTGTAACAGTAATCTGTGTGTAATAAGTTTCGCATTGTTGATCGCGTTTCTATTTATGTAGGCAGTTTCGCTATGTTATGTTTCTATTTCTTCTTTCTAAGATAATAAGTATGATGTTGTCTGCATATTATAGCTACCTACTTACAATTACAATGGGTATAAGTTGACTAGCCATTTCCAGTCCTTAGTCTGTGCAACTTTATTTGTGCATCATTTGCATTTGCATTAAGATGGGTATTGCTTTTGTAAGTCCGCCCTTTTTCTGTTTTCTAACTATGGCCAGATTTGGAAGAGACATCATTTTTAAAGGTCGATATAAATGCCTTGGGTTGACCCATAAGTCACGTCATTATTTCGCTGTGAATTGCGGCTCGCGGTTCTTCCCCGGTCTCCCTGTAAAATTTCCATGCACAAGTAAACCTAAATATTTGTGAATTTCAAAATGAAAACAATATACTGTTTAACAAGTGTTCTTATATTATTTATTACCTTTTCTGTTGGACTATCCCATCCTAAAAATGTTATTAGTACTAACGTGGGAGAAACTAAGGAAAGTTCAACTAATGAATTACTAAATAAAATTAGTTTCGTTTCGGGCAGAAGAACGCCAAAATTTGGTGTTTTCCCAAATATAACACTCCCGTTCCCGCTTCCTGGGTTTGGCCCAACAAATATTAGCGATCCAACTGGGGATGGATCTTTTAATATCAATAATCCATTTACCGGAATTGGTTCACCTGCTACTGCTACTGCAACCATTGGATCTTCTGCAATCTTGGTGAGTGAATTTATCTTATTGTTTTTGGATGAAAATAATTTGGGGACTATGTTTTATTATTATTTACGAAGTTCGTACATAAATTAAGTACAAAATAAATGGCAAAATTTTCTTTGGCAGATTAAAGGTGGTCTTCTCAAAGGATTGGGTGCACTGAAAGCAGCAATCGTTCCACCACTATTTTTGGGAGCTTTGATTCTTTTTCTGATTGCTGGAGCTGCGTTTTTCGCTTGCAGTGTCCTGGACTGTGGCAACTTAGTTGGCGGAGGAGGACTTGGTGGTGGGGGCCAAACTCCTTATGGAAGTTCTGGAGGATTTGGAAGTTCATTATTTAACTTAAACCGGTAATATAAAACAGTTTTTAAAAACAGTTACCATTTGTTTTTAATGTTTCTTTGTGTCCCCATTTTTCATGAAATATTATTTTTAAATTCATAGAAACAGCTACGATCAGTTCGAGCAACAACAACAACAAAGTCGACCATTGTATCAAGCGTTAGATGATAGCTACAAGAAATACTCCTAAAATTTGCATCTAAATCATAACAAAAGTCAGAAGAATCGTCCAAGCTTGAGCTTTGCAAGAAATTATATTTAAACCTGTACCCTGATCCCTGTGCCATTATCGAAGACATCTTGTACATAGGTATTTAATTTACGTACCTATCTGTAGAAAGCGTAAATAATTTACTGCTGATGAGTTATGACTATGCTGTTACAGTTGTATTTGCAAAAAATTATCTCAGTATTTATACTTTTTTGTTCATTTTCTGTGTTTATTGTGAGGTAATGTCAATAAATAAAAACTATTTTATGTTCAAATAAAATCTAAAATTGCACACATTATTTGCATATTTATGTTTAATTTGTTAGCTATACGGTGAAAAGTTTTCGAGTGCATTCGATTTCAATATGGTACATATTTAGGTGCCCAACTTTCAGGTGGAAAAAACTGAATTTAATATCGCAGGCTAGAATTATTACAGTTGCATGTACTTACTAAAGTAAACCTCTTTAACCTTGTTTAAATTGAAAAACTGAGATATATTTCCCCCTCACTAAATAGTAAATTTTGGGAAAGCATTTCGCAACAATATAATGACAAGAAAATATCCAAAAATCATATTCTGCCCTAATATTACTAATCAAAAAATGGATTATTTATGTACAGTACAACGAAAATCAGCGAATTTAGTGCTGTAGTGACCGTTGGTACCCAAATGACGAGATTTACATTTATTAGATACAAGGAAGGGGGTTGTAATATTCGACAAATAGAGTTAAAAAAGACGATTTAGTCCCAAAGGATGAAATATGAATTCATTCCATGTATGGATTAAGAATTCCGGGGCCAATAGTCTGAATCCTAATTCATTGTAAAAAGATTTTCATTATACTTATGGATTTTAAAATAGCAAAATATTTATGTCGTAACCTACACGAGAGACTTAATCTATTTGGTACTTGTAGAGTCACCAACCAGACGCGGTGATTGTATGTATGAGTTTTTACTAAATATAAATTATACTTGTCCAGAGCTAAATATTTACACATAATAGGATTCAGAAAGTAATGAAAGTGCCTATGCATGTAATTGAAAAGTTGCATTGTTTACCGCACTGGATTGCATATTAGTATGTAGATTTGGGGTGTTTATTATGCGTGTAATTAATGGGTGCGGATTAAGTGGCATAAAACTCGGCTAGTTTTGGCATAAATATTTTTTTGTATTTTCGTTTGTTTTAGCAGAGCGTGGGTTGAAACAGGCAGACATAGTTGAATGTGGCAGAAAATATTTAAAAATTAGTCATATGAATTAGTCAGTATATAATAATAAAACAATGATAATAGTTAGTTAATCTCAATGTAACATGTAAAAGTAAAAAATCATAAACGCAGTAAATACATAGTATTATTTTTCTAGTGCAAGTTTAATACGCTTTTTGCGGCCCCTTTCATCTTTTCCCCCATTAACGCATCTTTTACTGCCTTAGGTGACAGTGCAAGTGCATTTCTAAAGATATTGCTTAGTGGATAGATTATTTCTGACAAATAATTATATTATTTCTATGATAAGGCATTGAGTACGTCCTACACTATACCACTTTGTATGCTACTACCAATTTTCTTGCTAGTAACTTATAGCCCAATACACGCTACAGCAAGCTTCACTTTGTATGTATACGGCTAATTCGTATCTCTGCTATAAGGAGTTCATCCTTTTGTAGCAAAACGACCAAAGGTCGGATTTTCTGACAACCAATTTTCTGCCATTTCAACTGTGTCCTGCCAAATTCAATCTCTACCTTCTGCCTGTTCATCAAATTTGGTTAATTTGGCAGTTCTGCCGGTTTAAGTCCTGTTTTCTGCCGATTAAATTTTCCCCGTAATTAATGGTTGCATGTTATCAGAATGTAGAGGCAATATCATACCTAATATCTACTTACTACACTTGCAATATGCTTTATGTACTTGTTACAAACAATGGTAAAGCACATTTTTACTTTATACTTAAGCATTGTATCATATATGAGCAGAAACAAGAAACATTCAAACCACTGTGCCCACTGTCCCTACAAACAATACTATTATACTTAGATCAATTATGACACTATGAGTTACGTGTAATAAAAAACACACCTGTACACATGTAGATTACTTATAGGTAGATAACTTATACCGCTAGTATTCATTACTCACACTTTATTACAATGAGTTAACATAAGCAATCAACTGTCAATTAGAAATTAATTTTATGGGTTTTATGTAGGCAATGAGCTACAACTACCTATATTCAAATAGGCGTTTATTATAACTTTTCCAGAAAGAATATACTTATAAGTAGTACAGATAATATAGGTTTGATCCATTCTCTTAAGGTACAACTTTAAAATATTGAATTATAGTGGATGCTTCAGATAAAACTATATGCGTGTGTGATACTTGATGTGACAGTCTTCATGAATCTTCTACATCAAATCAAAGCTAATTGCGAGTACAATGTCTCTCAACTCGTCACAACTTTGTTTAATCCCCATCAGCAATAACAATTGTAGCCTGTAATCTTTATAAATACTCACTCTCTTGAATAGCCCAACAATGCAATACTCAATACTAGCCAACAAACGTTTTTCCATCGCCTTTTCCTGATCAATAAGTATAAATAGCATATGACAGATACTTGTGATGATCATTTGGAAAGACAGCATGCAACAAATCACTTACATGAGAAGTTAAAATTTTCAAAACTATTTACAACACTTTTAGTTTAGTTACATAGACATTTCAGTGAAGATGTATAAATTACATATTATTGCCTTCATTTGTGTCTTTATATCCGTAACAAAGGGAAATGGAGTCCCTTCCCAAACGAAAAATATTATTATTGACGATACGAAAACTCAATCTGAAAGTGCAGACCCACAATTTTCTTCTGGACCAGTACTATCCAAAAAATATTTGTTGAAAGAAACTAGCAAATCGAATTCGGAACTAGCCGAGGAAAATATTCCTAAAATTGCAAGACTTATTCTGAATTCTATGCATTATCTGGTAAACAAAGATATCCGTATCATGTCAGAATAGGCATTTAGTTGCTTACCTGAGATATCTTTTTTTAAATAACTTTTCTACTTCCTAATGAAAATATTCTGTCTTATTCACGCAGGCGGATGACAGAAGCTTTGTTACGCTAACCAAGCAAGTTATCGTAACAAAAATAATTCAAATTGTGCAAATAATATTCTACATAACTGGCTCAGCCTTCTTCGTTTGTAGCATTATAGACTGTAAAGGATTATTTGGAGGGAGCTCGGGAATTGGTGGATTATCAAACTATGGAGGGGGAAGTGGAGGAGGTATATCCTCCATTTTTAGTCGGTAAGTACATATGAATGGCTGGGACGAAAAGGGGGCTATCTTTTTCATAAAATAATTATTATGTTACCAAGCAATATTTTGG